>JBBYHL010441333.1:0-17518 GCA_038381835.1 Adansonia madagascariensis
ATGAAAAAGCCAAGAAATATCAAAGCCAAAATTGATTAATGATTTCAAAATTTCCCTTTCACTTTCCTTTTCTTCGCAACTTCCCTACGTAGAAAAAAGGAAAATTTTCCAATTTAAAAGGTTAAATTTTTAGGTAAGGTTCAATAAAAAAAAAAGAAAGAACTTCAATCTCCAACGGAAAGATTCGTTATAATATAAACATTTTAGATTAATTAATCTTATAATGGAGTGAGTGACCATGAATAAAGGTATTATATAATATATATATATATATATATATACATATATAATTAATAATTTATTTGTGGAGTATATATGAGTCCAAATAATCACTCTAAAAAGGGGGTTTTTTCTTTTTTCTTTTTTTTTTTTAATAATTAATTTGCCTATTTACTTTACCTAATAGGCCACCATGATAGAAGTGTCCAAGTCAAATTTAATTCCATATAAGCGGAATTACACCTTATTATTGTCCAATAATTTGTACTATTATTTGGAACAAATTTCTATCAAGCTGAATAGTCACTTCATTGGTTGAAACTTAATATGTAACAATTTATTAATTTGGTTCGATCGAATTACTAATTAAAGATAAAAATAATTTTATTTAAATTTAATTATAAAAATATATAAATTTTAATATAAAATATTTTTAAAATATTTTAATATTATTTAAATAATAAAATATACTATCAAATCAACTCGATTTTCACCTAATTCAAATTTGATAAAAAAATTCTTTCACTTTTAACCCAAATTTAATCTAACCTATCAATAAGTGTTTTTTTTTTAGGCTTGGAATTAAGATTAGAATCCACTGAAATTCAAAGCTAACAGGGATGCATATACGTCAGTAGGGCCGAAAGTGCTCCCCCTAGAGCCTTCATCTTGTCAACCCAAAGGCCGAATTCAAATTTGGCACTTTGCTTTTGTTCACATGCATCGTCACAGTCACTCGCTCATCCATCCCCATTGCTATAAACCCTCTCTCTCTCTCTCTCTCTCTCTCTCTCTCTCTATATATATATATATAGTTTGGATCAATTCAGACTAATTTTAAATTTAAATTGATTTAAGTTTAAGTAATTTTAAATTAATTTTTATTTGATTTGAATTTAATTTATTTAAAATTTAGATATTTTTGAATTTAAATTATTTTTGAATTTAAATTATTAATTTTTTATACTCAAATAAAATTAATTAAATCAAATTTAGATTCGAACGTGTTGGAGTAAGATGAATATAGATAAAATTTTACGTGTGTCTACACATATATAATCTATGACGTAGATAAGACTATTTTCTGTGAACCGGAGAAACTTCATATGCAACCCCATAGCCTCATTTCATTTACTACTTGTTTCTGGTCTTTCTGGGTACATTTGAATATTTAGTTTCAAAAATGGTTAAGGATTTGCCATTGGAGACGCGCATTTCAATCGATGACAGTGAAGCAGCACGTCACATCTCATCTGAAAATTTCATTTGAGCAATTGATGTTTTCTGATTATGATTGTTAAGTTTTTGGCGTGTCAATGTAGAAACTTAAAAGTCAAAAACTTGAAGATACTTAATACGCTTCGTCCAGGTGATCCGTGAGAGAAATTTCCATCGCATAATCCAGACGTTTTATGATTCAGAACTTGAAAGAGATAATATATTTCTTTCTTTCTTTTTATTCCCTTTTTTTTTTTTTCTGAAAAAATTATAGCCACATATATATATGGATTTCATCGAAAAGTTTAGATAGCATCATGAAGCATATTGAGCGTTGCATGTGGGTATTATTACTTCTTTTCTAAGTGCATGTCAACGTTCACTTTTGTTGAACCCCATGTGCCTATAATGGCAGTCTTTCACATTTTTTTGTTCCAAAGTATATGGGGATACCTTCTACATAATATATTTATATATGTATATAATATTGGAGAGAATTTGGGATCAAATTTCTCCACCCCATCCATCGATCCCCCATTCCCCTTGCGTGTTGCATATAATATTATTCACCAATTTTGGTCTTATTCAAAGAGCTTATCAGTTCAAATCAAACAAAACTTATTGTTAAAGCCCAAGTTATTGACTCCAATATGGAAATGCTGAGGACATAAATTAAATAGAGGAGGTTGAACCAAGTGAAATAGACACTAGTTAAATAGAACTAGTTACACAATTATACAAAAAAAAAATAAATAAATAAAAATATGATAAAATATATAAAAATACCATGACACAAAAAATAGCTAGAGGTTGATTTGAAGTAAGCTACCCTCAAAGTTTGACAACTACATGCCCAATCCAAGCAAGCATTTATTATGACCGATCATTCCTAAAAAGTCAAAATGCAATGAATTATTCACATGGAAGGAGTAGTTTCAAAACGTTTACTGGTTTTGATTTTGAGTAAACTCTAAAAACTAGTACAGTTAAAAAAATTATAATATATATATTTAAGTTCAGATCTTTAGAAATTTGAATAAAGAGTAGGGTTTGCAAAACATGTGAACATTTCCTTCAATTATAAAAACATTCAAATCTTTATGAACTCGTACTTTTTTTATGAATTTATATTTGATGCACTGTTAGTGTATAACTTTATATACTGACAGTAAATCTGAGATGTCACCTAAAAATATGATTATTTATATTTACTTTTTAAATTTTTTTTTAATTTTATATTTGTGTACTGATGAGATATCTTTGTTTAGTTTACTAACAATGTATAAGATTATACACTAATAGTGTATCAAATACAAATCTATTTTTTATATATAAATATATAAATTATATATATAAAAGAATGGTTTCTAAACATCAAGTGCAAAGGAAAAGATTAAAGACATGAGTTTTCCATTTAAATTGAGTAAAACATCGTACTTCAAACAAAAAAATAATTAATTTGAACAATTATTCAATGCTTTCCTAGAGATAAAGTGAGTAAAAGGTTTAAAAAGAATAAATGAACAAAATCATACGGGATAGAATGAGTTCAATCGACTTCCAATTTGGTCGTTAAGTTTTCCATCCTGGGTCATAGGTTCATTGGGCCTTGGCTCGGTTTTTGACTCACAGCCTCTCCTTTTCTTTTCTTGAGTGAAAATTTATCAAAGAATTGGACTGACCCAACAAACCCAATGCACCGAGATCCAAATCGAATGGCCACCACTGTCACTATGGTTATAACAAAGTTGAGCTCCATTTATACGGAACTCAAGCTCGATTTAAAATTTAAGATTCAAAGTTTAACTTAAACTCAATCGATGTTTACTTTTTAAATTAAAATTCAATTTCCAATAAAAATTTAATTGCTCAAATTTGATTAATTAGGCTTAAATTCATTTATCTAATAAAAAAAATTCAATTTTCACACTCGACTTCAAATTCGATTACTTATATTCGAAATCGAGCATAATTTTTTAATACTAATTAAAAATATATAAGTTAGAAATAAAAAAAAGCTTAAATAGACTCACAAGCTATCTGAATTAAATATTAAAATACTTGAATTCAATTTGATTGATAGCTTACGCATAAACGAGAACAATTCAAGTGTTTTTTTTTTCTTTTGGGTCAAAGCCAAGCAGCTTGCAAAATCAAATATTTCATTTACTCTCTTAATTGTCAAGGGAGATTCTATGAACTAAGCTTGTCCACCTTAATTTTCTTATTCTTTCATTTGTTAGCCATTAGCAAGCCCAGAGTTTCCGTGAGATTTACAATGTAAAGAACAAAGAATGTGAAAGGACTACAGCCGATTGCCTTTGTTTATCTTCGGGTTTTTGTTCCTATAGAGAAGGATTTCCAGAGCACCGAAATGTTTTGGGATTAAGGCTCCATTAGGTTATAAGGAAAATATACGAGTAAAAATGCTTTAATTTAATGGTTTAAGTGAACCGGCAGCAACTCTTCAATCAGATTCAATCAAGCATATGAAAAAACTAATGGATAAAAGAAAGGCTCGACCAAACACTTTTTTTAGGTTCTAACAATTGATAATAGTTAGAAAAGATAAAGGTTAAAGGAATAATTATGAAGAAAAACATCTTCTTGTTGAGTATGAGTAGGCGCTTCGAATCTTAAAACAAAGGTTATCCCTTCCTAAGTTAAAATGAAATCTCAAGCTTACACCTTAATGGCATACTTCCTCATTGGGAAGTACATCTCCCTCTTCTTCTCGCGCTCCGTTTTCAAAGATTGCTGTGTAAAACAAAAGGCAAAAGGTCAAATACCAAAAGCAACATAATTAACCCATGATGGAGTCTTGTACCCTAATAACAAAAGAGTATTAACATGTAGCGAGGAAGATTAAAGATATATAAAGTATAGGAGGAGAAAGAAAAGAGAAATTTACAAATTCTCACATATACTTCAGAAACACAAACACTTCATCATCAAAATACTACCCAAAGTTCAAAGGCCAGATTCGTAAAAAGCTTTCCAGTTCAATAAGTAGCAACAATGTATCATCCATGTGGATCTTCCACTTTTTTTTTTTTTTTTTTGTGTGTCGGGTCCTTCAACCTTTTACTATCTAGACCATTAGGCAAGCCAGAAGAACTCAAGGAACTCATATTCTTATAACATTCTCCTCATCCACCCATTTAAAAGAGATCAATGAAGTGGGGCACAAACAAAGCCAATAGATCCATTTGGAGTTTCATTCTCTTGATTGTGGTGGTAATTGGTAAAAGAGGTTAACTGTTCAATAAAATATGGACAAATAACGAAAATATAATTTATTCCATTCTAAAACAAAGAAATCACTAATTTTCTTTGAAAATGAGCAATTATGAGGGACAAAACCATTGAAAGGAAGCTGAGGAATAATTTTATAAAGCATCTTTAATGTTATTTTATTGCTGCATCTGTCCTAAACTAAACATAACCATGATAAGAACTCATTAAGTTTAACTTCTCTCCAAAGAAAAGAAAGCATAAGAAACACACTAGCCAACTAAAAAAGGTTAGGCACTGAGCTTTTAGGATAGCCAAAGTTTGAAAATTTCAGTTCAGCAATTCTCTGGTGATTGATAAATGAAACTACTCGGAGGAATTTAAGGCTGAAAAAGGTAGCAGCAATGAGATCGAGCCTCAAGGGAAGCCAGTTAGATTAACAACTTTGGCAACATCTCAGAAATGACAGCCTTGTTACTTTTATCATCAACATAGTGTGAATCAAAGATTATTTCACTTATATCCATAAACTTCTATGGTCTTTTGTAAAAGATTATTAAAAAAAATCCAAATTGAAAATACTAAGACATCTCGACTATTAAACACCCTCTAAAATAAAAGCACCAGAAATGTTCATAACAACACAAACTTGTAGTTAGTTTACTTTCATACAAATAAACATAGTAAAATCATAAAATGCTGATAAATCTAATAACAAAAGCTGTCAAACAACAAGAGAAAGTAAAGTATAATGAACTTGAACGATAGCTAACCTGGTGCTTTGTAAGGCGGCGGCGAATAGCTCTGGTCTTCTTGGGACGAAGGTCGAGAGGCAAAAACTTCTTCTTCTTATAGGCTTCCCTCAATGCAGCCTTCTGTTTCTGGGAAATCACGGTCAACACTTGTGCAATCGATAGCCTCACCACCTTACTAAAAACCCCAACACCAAAAAAAAAAAAAAAAAGAAAAAACAAACAAAACCCATTATTAAAAACAATGAAACCCAATAAGGGAAAAGGAGAAATGAAGAAGAAATGGAGTCTACATCTTGGAGAGCTTGTTGGGGGCACCACCAGTGACTTTTGCTACACGAAGGAGAGAAAGTTCAGCTTTTAAGTCTTTGAGCTGACTCAACAACTCTGTCTTTGATTTGTTCCTTAACTCGTGTACCTTGATTCTCGCTATAGACAACCACAAAAAAGAAACAACAGATTAGCAAAATTTAAAATTAAAAAAGAAAGATATTTGATAAAATTTAAAGCAAATAAAAAATGGGTGTTCGATTATTATTGTCATTACCCATGGCTGCCTGCCTGCCTCTCTCTGATCTCCGTCTCTCAGTAGTGAAGATCTGGAGAGAGCAAAGTTGAAAGTCTTTGCGGTTTTAATATCCCCACAAGTCCAAAACCCTAATTTGCATCTCACCTGTGAATTGGAAAATTCTCTTTTTGGGTTCATGGGAGCCCAAAATCTTCCTTTTGGGTTTAAAAGTCCATATTGATTACTGAGGAAACTAAAAGAAAAAAAACCCAACTTTGATATAGAAGTTAAGGATAAAGTAAAGCCCGTAACAAATCCGAGCATGCAAACGCAATGTTTTATCTTTTTTTCACTAATATTTTTTTAAATTTGATTAATATTTTCACTGAAGTGTATGTAAAGAAAAAAAAAGGTCAAAATTAATTGAGATTGAAAAGAAAAAATAAATCAAAATTATGTTTCAAAATTATCTGACATCTTTTTTTTTAATATATTTTAAGGATATGTATTATCATATTAATTTTATTCGTGAAATTCAAACTTTCATCAACGATAGATCAAATAATTTCTCAAATTATTATAGTTCAAACAATTTAAATTTTAAACCGAATGATTTTATAGAAGAAAAAGAAAATACCACGTTGCTTGCTCCGACCAACCAAATCAAACTTGTCAAAAAAAAAAAAAAAAACTTCGAACTTTGAAAGCTATGGTGACCGGAACCTGCTAATCCTTCTTTGTGCTAAAAAGACAAGCAAAATTCTCTTCCAAATTTGCATTCTAACAAAAAACAAATGTAGGTCAGCTTTATGCTTTTTTCTTCTTGTTGCCATGCTTGTGATGGTAACCTGGGGACACCTGGGTCACCCACCCGTACCTTACTTACCTTTGGGAAAAGCAAAAGGGATCAACTTGACATTCAAATCAACCTTGTTCAGTTGCTTCTCATATCATCGTAAGTTTATAATTTTGCCATTACAAAAGAAAAAAAATGATTTGCTGAAATCGATGATCAATTATTTCAAATGCTTATATGCAAGTTGGATAAATGTGATTAATAATACGACAATAAGTGAAAAAAGTTGTCGGAATTCGAATTCAAAAATTTTAATATCATATTAAATTTGATAATAACTATAATATTTAAGCTTTAACTTGGCTTGTAACTAGATAATCAAGGACCTTAAGATTTAATGGATGACATATATTTGACATGTTCTTCTCGGACCATGATGGTGATTGATGCAACGGATTCCTAGCTCAAAAAAGGGAGAAATTATGAATTTTTAAACATATTTAACATTTTATTGGTTCATGACCTAGGTACAAAGATGTTTTAACATTGTAGAAAAGAATTTAACCTATTGAATAAAGAGTAAATGAAAGCCCACATTGTAGAAGAGACTTGCATTCAATTTGGTGGTTCAAATTAAGAAAAAATGTTGATTTGCTTTCTAAGGTAAAGTATTGGTTGATCATATAATTAAAATTACAAACAAGAAATGCATGTGGGATTGGAGATTCTTTGCAGTATTGATTATTACAAGAGCTGTCTGAGAAGGAAAATTTATCAAGAAAAGGCTTAAGATTATCATAAACAAAGCAACGGTTTTGTTAATGAAAAAGAAGACATATTTATATAACTTAACAATGCAAATTAACCCTTTGATGTTTGTGTGGAAATTATCATTTTGGGGGCTTATTTCGTTTAGATCAATAAAATTAACAGGAAATATACTGAGACTTTCCTTACCATCATTTATTTATAATTTGCTAGAGATGAGTCTCCACGAAAAACTTTTGATAATCCAGAAGCTCTAATTTGTGGGGTTGATCTTTCATGTGAGAAAAAAGCACGTTTTTTCCATCAAAAACTAAGGGCAGTTGCTAAAAAATGGTTGACTCCAAATGCCAATCAGTTTGCAATTCATGATGGTAATTGCATGGTATTATCCGAATTTCGAATGAATATCAAATATAAATATATTTAATTTATTTTAATTTATTTTATATATTTAAAATATTATATTTTATATTTTAAAAATAAATATAAATTATAAATATTTAAGAAAATAAAATATCAATTATAAATATATAAAAGGAAGAATCAATGCGACATTCATTTTAGATTGTCTTCAAATCCACTCATTTTCTTGCCAAAGGCACCCTTCCACACACGAGGCAGCTGCCTTCTAATGGAAAACACCTCAGCCATGCATTTCCTAGGCATAATCATTACAACAATCTACTTTTAACGATGTGGATTGACACTGCTTCATAATAATTGTGAGCAGTTCGCAGTTCACAACACTAAAATGCTATTAAAATACAAATTTTCAAAAAGCTTATATGAATTGATCTGGATCCGATATCTAATTTGAGTTTGACATGTTTGTGACAAACTTGACATCACCCGCTGAGACAAATATTTATTCTGCTTAAAACTGGTCACATCTCTAGCAGCAAATCTGGATTCTTATCCATAAGACAATGAACATGGATCAATTGTATTTTGGTTTTTTTTTTCGACATTTGCTTTGTCTTTTCTTAATTGTAATCCCTGAATTTAGGCACTAGCAAGATTCAATTGTTCCCGCAAGAAAGAACATCATCTTGAACTGTGGTTTAGTTAGAATATTAGCTAATGTTTTTTATTACAAAAAAGTTCCATGAAAGTTCCCGGAAGAGTTTTGATGAATACTTTAACTGATCAACTTGATAAGCTTTTCACGAAATTATAGGCCACAAGAAGACGACAATGAAAATGATAACAAATGAAGTGGGTACTTTTCATTAACTATTATGTATAAGGTAGCTAACTAAACTATGTGTATAGAATAACTATTATCTATTACATTATTGAATTAAAACTTGGATTAATCTATACTTTTAGAGCAGTTGCTGCTCTGCCGGTGATGATCCCTTTATTTTTCAATATTCAAGTACGTATCATAAAGGAGAAGAATTATACAAAAAGAAGAGATTGATTGTATTTGATTAAGGGTCCCTTACTTGAAGAAGGGCAAAGGAGATAGAGCTTGGAAAGATTGTCTCTTAGGCAGAAGCACGAGGTCTATTTTTTGAACTCGGTGTTGGTTTATGTAACTATCTTTAAGAAGTGATATTCATAAAATTTAAAATTCAATTCTCAACATTCGCATTCCTTCTTTTATCCCAAATTAAGGTTTCTTTTGTACTAAAAAAAGATCTATTTTATAAGGATAAAATAAGATTTAGAATATAAAAGATGAATAATAACAAAATTTATGAGTTTATGCAAACCCTTTTCATATCAATCTTTGTTTTAATCTCAAAGTTATAATTTTCCCTTAATTATGCAGGGAAGCTATATCAGTACTTTTCCAGTTCATGATTGGGGAATGAATTAAAGAGCTAGCTAGGCAAATTGACGGGATTTCACAAATATGAATGCATGCTCTCAATTAACTCAATGATGTATTAATAACAAAGCAGATAGCTAAGTTTCAAAATCTATAGCCAATCTAACTTTTTAACCCCACTATGGAGAAAAGTTTAGAAACTAAAATAATCTGAAGTTAACCAAAACTTTGAAGGCCGGAATTTGATCACATATTTTTGGGGGCGGTATGATTAATCAACACTTCAAGTGGGACCTAATTACTTCTTTTTCTTTTTATTTTATATAAAGAAAGTTATAATTTAATATATATATATATATTTAAATTTTAAAATTTATTAAATGTGTTATTTAAAAAGAAGGTCATATGATGCATGGAGGGGTTTTTCCTTTTATCCCCTATATATCTTTATCTCCCTAATCCACCTATTTTAAAAGCAGATTAGTTGGCCTTACGAGGAAACATCCTTATTTCCATAATTCTATTTCAGCTTTTCTTCCTCAAAACTAGAGCATATTTACTTAGCTAAACTTCTGTCAAAGTCATTCCCTCTCCTTCCAAATTAACATGAAACGAATGGGTATTTTCTGTGCTTCTTCAGCATCCACAGCCATCTGCTCCAGCGTGGATCATCGATCCATGGTCCCCCATGGCCATAGGCCAATCGATCGTCAAAAATCTAAGCCTCACGCACCTTGTTCATCAGAGCTGCCTATAATTCCTAGGCCTTACCATGAAAAGAGTCGAAAGAGCTCCGTCAAGCCAAGTGATGTACGTAGAAAAAGCTTCTCTGAGGTTCATGATCTAAACAGTCCTCCTGGGTCCTCTAGATATCTTCTAAGTGATCGACCCTTTATTGACTGGTTATCAGACTCTGATGGTGTCTCAGCATTGGTTCCTGCTCAGCCTGCAAAGCCTAAGCCTGTTAGCTCCTCCAACGATTCTCCAGCTTTAAAGTCTTCTTCATCTGCTAGGTCTCCTGACCAGGTAAGCTCCAACGATCTCTAGTCTTTCGTTCCCCTTAATTTCTCCTGTTTTGGTTCTAACAAAGACCGAAGGACCTCAAACTTGAGGAAGCTAAATCACTATCTAATATTTTTAACATAAATATTCTATTTGTTTCTGTATTTGCAATTGCAGGTGGTGGTTTTGAGGGTTTCAATCCATTGCAAAGGATGTGAAGGAAAAGTAAGGAAACATATCTCAAAAATGGAAGGTGAGTTTCCAGTTTAAACAGTTAGCTAGCAAAGCTTTGCTTATAACTTATAAGTAAATTTTCAAATATTATTCTTGGCAATCTTTTGGCAAGCCAATATGGCTACATTTTTATCAGTTCGTTGAGCATAAAACCCTAAGTAGTTTAGTGGTTTAGAATCATAAAGGAAATGCACTACCATATTTTAAGCCAGGGTTTTTTTATGCAGGTGTGACATCATTCAATATAGATTTGGCGACAAAGAAAGTGACAGTAATTGGGGATGTAACTCCCTCAAGCGTTCTAGCAAGCATGTCCAGGGTGAAGAACGCACAGCTCTGGCCATCTAATGCCGCAACAGCAGCATCTGCATCTTCCCAGTGATGAAAACGAATTACTGATGAAAATAACACTTGGGTTTTCTTTCCTTCTGTTCTAAATGGAGTAGAGTGTGTACAATATGACATATTAGCAGTTTGTGCGTGTTTTTTCACAAAGGAAGTCACAACTTATGAGTAATAGGAAAAAGTTACGTATATCGATATTTAAATTTAAACTTATTATATGTCATCTCTTAAAAATGATTGTAGTTTGTGTGTTTTTCTCAATCTATGTGCCTGTTAGATACTAATTAACATTTGAAATGTAGTGTAAATTAATCAAAAGTAAGTTGTTTCGGGGATTGTTATCATATCATAACCTTTGTTTTTTAGATCAATCAATGATAAACTTTGGTGCTCTTGTGCCTTCTGATAACTTGATCATATCTCGGAGCAAGCAAATTGAATTAATTACAAAACATTGCTTTGCCCTTTCTCTCAATTTAAAAGTTCCCTGGCTTACGCCGGCACTCTCGGGAATCTCTAAAATTTCTTGTTTCACCCAGATGATACCCCCCCCACAGCTGGTGGTGGGGGCTATTTTGCTGCAGCATGTGACTGCAACACCAGTACTTACCATGTGAAAATTTTCAAATTTTGATCTTCATTTTCAATAGTTTAAAGTGTTATAAAATGGGGAAATTAGCAAAAATCTCTAATTAAAAAACTTGCATCAGATCATCAGACTGGCTAGACTTTGTGTATTAGAAGACTCAGATCAAACAACATAATTGGTTCCCAAGCATGAACCACTCGCGTGATCTGATGCACTAATGATAAGTGCAGTAGTGGATGCAAGATAAACAAATTGAGGGAGACAAGTAGTGGAAATTTTCTGCAGTCAGTGACAGAACAGAATTTCTAGCCCTGGGACAAAAGTATTTTGCACTTTTTCTTCTGTCTGATGAGCCATGAATCCAGTGGGTGGCTGTACATTGTTCCAATGGTTAAAAATATTGAATTTTTATAAGACGCTGAAACTTAAACGTTTACCCAACTTTTTTTTAATATTTATATTTAATATTTATTTTTAAAATATATTTAAATATAAGTATAAAAATATAAATTTTTATGATATTTTAAATACATAAAAAAATTTTAAAAAAATTTTTAAAAATAAATATATTTATATTAGATATATATTAATAGTCTCCACTAACATTTAAATTCTAATAAGAAATAGGTACAGTTTCACATTACTTTTGCTTTTGGAAATCAAATTTATGATTCAATCAGTATCTCTCTGTTGTTGGTCAAACTAGGTGTACTACTAAAGGTTCATTTGTCTTTAATCTGTACATACATGGAAAACCCTGAATTGGGTAATCATTCAGTAATTAAAAACCTATGATAGCTTCAATTTTTTTTTAACAAGTTACGAATTTTATTCATCAAAAAAAAAAAAAAAAAAAAAAACAAGATAACTTGCTACAAAAGTTGCAATATGTTATAAACAAGAACAAATAAGAGAAAAACAATCAATTATAATTTTTTAAAAATTAACAAAGACCAGCCACAGTTCACCTTATTTTCCTTGGAAGTTTTTTGGGTACCAAACTAAAGCCATTAGGAGTAAGAAAAGTGTAAGCTTAAAGCACATGGTAAAGACTAAAACCTTCTTTTGTTTTGATATGGTTCCAACTTTTGGCTGCAATGCTAATCTTAGACTTGCCCTTAAATTAAACCTAATAATTAATATATTTATATTATATTCATATATTTTATCTTATTATTATCATGTTTAAAATTTTTTTATATTTATATCATATTCTATTATTTTTTTATTTTGTGTACGTTATATTTATATAATTATATTAAACATGGTACTTCAAATTAATCCTTGGGCGCCATTCTAAAGTGTGGGCAAATTTTGGTACATCTCTTCCCCGCGTTAAGCCAAATGATAACCCCTAAGTAGCACTTTTGGTTGCAAGTCCATGTCCATTTTCGTTTTCCAAAGAGTGGGGCTAGCCTCTACGTCATGCTGTTTCTTCTTCTTCTTCTTCTTCTTCTCATTCTTTTTGTTCTGTTTTTGCTTTTAAAACTTCATGGTTTCTTAACCAACTCAAAGTTACTCAAAGGGACAAAAGGAAATTAAGAAATTTTAGTAGATGTGGGAGTGAGAAAAATTCCAAATATATCACCACAATGTCGAATTTAATATTTGTATTTTGGGTCCACTTAAATATTGTTTAGAATTATTTATTATATTTTTAAAAAATATTTGTATTTAATACATTATTTTTATTAAATTTAAGAAAAAAATAATATTAATTACATTTTTATATACATACATATTTATCACTTAACCAATATCTAATGATACTAATTAACATTTTTCTCCTATTTTACTTTTTACTATCCTTTTTCGTTTTCTTTGGTCTTAAATGTTTTTGTAACTTTCTTTTTGACTAATCTTGGACAGCTGGATAAAGAAAAAAACAACTAGAGAAAAAGACTTTTAAAAGACGTAACTTGTGATGAAAAATTTATATTTTTTTAATTAAATTAGAATTTAGTTAACGAATGTTTATAAATATTTTTTAATTATTTAAAATATTTTAGGCAAATTAATTATTTTTATGCAATTAAAAAAATAATATAATTATTTTTTTCCCATTTTGGGAAGACACCGCTAAGCTTTCTCATGAAATAATTAAAATTCTATTCAAATCAAGGAAAGGAAGGAATAAAGAGAAAAATGTTCGCAATCAATAAGGGCCGCTCCGATATCCTGACCCGGCCCGTATAAAACGAACCCAGGCCTTTCTGGTAATCTTCTTTTTGGATACAGTAGGCCCGTATTGAAAGCCCATTGGACAATTAGTGTAATTTCGAAAAACCCCTATCTATATAAACCCTAATCTCCCATTCGCCTCTTTCCAGAGAACCCCAGACGGCTGTTCCGCTTCTCCATCGACGGCAGGTCTCCTTTCCTCTCTTTATCTTTGTCATTTCGAAGTAATTTCGGTTTTTAAATTTTTTTTAAGCTTTTCTTTGTATTTTTTTTTTTTTTTGGTTTAGGGTTTAGAAGGGATTGAGGCAGCAGCAACCAATGGCTCCAAAAGGTATTTGGATTTGGATTTAGATTATATTGATTTTGAAATTTATTCTTTTCTTTCACTGCATTTTTTCTTCGTAATGCTTATTCTAGTTGTAACTTGTTTATTTAATCTCTGTTTTTGTTTTGTTCTTACGAAATATCAAAATGAGGTTAAATTTTTTTACTTAATTTTGTGCTGCTTGGAGATTGTTGTGTTTGTACCGCTATTGTAAACTTTCTGCTATTGTTAACTCTGGTTTTGATTTCCCTTTTCCCTAACACTTGTTTGTTGTTGGATTTGTAAGATAGACAATTGGTCAATTACTAAATAAGTTTTGTTCTTTTACATTGATTTCCATTTCATAGCTTTTGGAAATTTGGATTCTTGATTGGAATTTTCCCCTTATTTGATTAAATAGTTCTATTGGTGTTTGATATGAGCTAAATTTATCAAGCTCGAAGTTTATAGTCTTGGCTTTGTTATTATATAGTTTGTAGGATGTATCTTTTTGTATTTTTTTTTTTTATAGTGTCTATTTGTACTTCGCTCAACTCTGTTGTGAATGTGGTCATGTTGGACGGCTAACTGCTGACCCCTTTGTATATCGATAGATGTGGTTGGGTTTGTGTTGGATATTGATTCTGCCTGAATACAAGCTACTTAAATAATGGTGTTTATAGCTTTTCTTTATTTATATTGATTGTTGTATATGTTATGCAGTTGAGAAGAAGTCAGATCCAAAGGCACAGGCTTTGAAGGCTGCGAAAGCAGTGAAATCTGGAGCTAGTTTTAAGAAGAAGGCCAAGAAGATCCGAACAAAGGTTACATTCCATAGGCCAAAGACCTTGAAGAAGGATAGGAATCCAAAGTATCCACGCATTAGTGCTCCGCCGAGGAACAAGCTTGATCATTATCAGATTCTCAAGTTTCCCCTCACAACTGAGTCTGCAATGAAGAAGATTGAAGACAACAACACTTTGGTTTTCATTGTTGACATCCGTGCGGACAAGAAGAAGATAAAAGATGCTGTTAAGAAGATGTATGATATTCATGCCAAGAAAGTGAACACCTTGATCAGGTAAAACTTTATTTTTGCTTGTTAACTAGTATTGTGTCCATGAACTAGTTTATATACCTACTGGCACTTATTTTATAGCTCAGAATGGTCTACTGTTTGATATATTGTTTCTTCATAAGTTTTTAGGCCAGTAGGATGTTTGATATTCATTGGACAACTCATTTGTTATTACAAAGCTGCATGTGAAGAACTGCAAATGAATGATACATTAGTTGGGTATCTTTTGGATTTCAAATTATTTATTATTGTTAAACTTGCCTTGAGACCATTTCTATTTCTGATTTGCTTCAGTACAACGTTATTCTGAATTTTCTGCAGCATTATATATAATTGCTTGATTGTATTCTTCAATTAGGTTTCTTTATGGTTCATTCGTTCCATGTCTTTATATTCCTTTTTCCCACTCGTCTTTTATGTTTGCAATATTGTTATTGTGGACATTAATCTTTTGGTTATGTTTCTCATACTCCAGGCCCGATGGTACGAAGAAGGCCTATGTTAGGTTGACACCTGAATATGACGCCTTGGACGTGGCAAACAAAATTGGAATTATCTAAGCTACTTGGTTGCAACCTTATTGAGCATTTATTTTTCTTTTGTTGCAAAGAGTAAGTTATTTCGAGTTGTTGAACAGGAGATTTAATATTAGCTTATAAAGTTTGTAATCTTGCATTATTTACCGGTTAGTTTTCTGTGGTTCAACTGAGGACAGAAGGTGACTGTTGATTTACTTGCTTTGGAACAACTCTAATCTAAAGGTCCTTCTTCCATGTTTTTTTTTTTTTTTTTTAAACTAAAAAATTATTATAGACCACCTGTTGGTTGTTCATATCTAGTTGCCGAATTTCTTAGGACCTCAGAACGCAGCATTCGGTAATGTTGTGCCCTATCTTGCAAAAAATCTTCTCTCCCTAAAGTTTCCAAAATCGTGAACATGGATACCGAGCATTCAGGCTGCCGTTTTGTTATATCCGAAACACTCGATCTGCGAAGGGGGCAGCTGGAGTGTGATTGAAGCCAACTGTCGATGCAAGAAATGTGGAAGGCATGGCTGCAATTTGGTAGATGTTTTAGCCATTCTCCTTCAAACTCACCCAAGCAAACTGCAAAATCAGTGTAGCTATGCCGTGGTGGTTCGTCTTCTTCTTTATTTTCCTTCTTGAATTGGGAGATTGGAAGGGAGTTTATGACAGTTGATTCCAGTGTAGCTCTGGTTTTGCGAAGGAATATCAAAGTCGCTGCCGTCATCATCACCTAGAAGCCGGCTTTCAACATGGTTTCTAGAGAATCTTGCAGCATTAAATCGACAGCAGATTCGATTTAATACCCTTTAGTAACTAAATAACAGGAAGATGATGCAAACAACAGCAACTGAGACAATTACCAATGGATTCCAAAGCGGAGGACGTTCAGGGGAAGCTGGAGCTGAAGAAGGACCTGAAGAAAGCATGCTATCTTTATAAAGTATAATTAAGATATAAATAAAATAGTGAAAATGGAAAGCATGCAAAAAGGGCTTTGAATGAAGCTAAGTTGGTGAATTTATTGAGGCAAATCCTGGGAACACAGATTGAAAAAGGCTTCCTAGGAATGTCAGTCAGCCCCGGTGGTTTGCTGAAATGGGGAACGGTTAAATCTATGGGGGATCGAAGTAAAGACATCTAGATATTGGTGATGATATCAAAGATGCATTATTCCATCGGCCGTCAAGTAGTTTAGCAGTTACTTGATGCTGACATTTTTAACATCTCAAAACAAAAACAAGGATAACAATCTTCCGTTGGCCACCAAATATTGGCTTCTTTTTCTTTTTGCGTTCTGTAACACATTTAGACCTGTCTATGGCCATGTAGATTATGATTCCAAAATTTTATTTTATTTTTTTGCTTAGAGCTAAGTCGGTTTGAAAGTCTATTTTTTTATTTATTTATTGTTAAATTATTATTTTTATATTAATATTTTTATAATTAAAATTTTTAAAAAATATATTTTATTTTTATTATTAAATAATATGAATTTATCAAAACTATTAGATAAAACACAACTCATGTGGGCTGAATTAGATCAATAACTTAACTCTTATGCAAGTCTACGTACGTGAAATATTTTTCTTACCTAATAGGAAAAATACCAAATTATTTTCAAGGTTCTCCAGAAATTTTGAATTACATGTATATGGTAGTACTTGAATTTTTTTTAATATATATATTATAATAGGAATTGGTAGGATTTAATATCGAACAATCATTTGATCGGTTGTTGGCATTTTAATATATTTTTTAAAGCATAATTATATTCTATTTTCATTTGTAACCCTATAATCATTGAATCTTTACAAAAAGTTAAAAAGTTTCAAATTTTTTCTTGAAGTTTAACAAACTCATCGGCGGAAGTGTTACTCATCTCTTTGACTGCAAATTGTAATATGGGTTGTAGTCCATTAGCAAACCAATCACGAAGGTTACTCTTTTGATATCAAATTTTCAGAGTTACAAAATTCAGTTTTTGGT
>JBBYHL010441362.1:1655-17511 GCA_038381835.1 Adansonia madagascariensis
TCATTTCTATTCAACTTATTCCATTTATTTCTTAAAGTTATCTTTCATTCCCTAAGAACCTAGAGCATACAGATTTCTTTCCTCATTATGGCAAATATATTATACAATTTAAATATCTATTAGATTATTAGATTCTACGAATCAAGGATTTTATTATCATATTATAGATGTTACATGCATGTCTATTACCCCATTTACTTGAATGATTGCTCGTCTTTTAAATAGTAAATAAACTTTTGATAAATGACTATGACCATGAAATAGCATGATACAAAAAATGAACTACTAGAAAAAGAAACTATGCGTACACAACTCAAACAGTAGAACACAATCTCCCCTACTTTAGTAGGCTGCTCTTGTTATTGGTATTGGAATGACGACCATTTATTAAACATATTCAATTAATTAAAGGATTTTTGTGGTTTCGTAAAAATAACATAGAAAGTCAAATCAAAAACCTCAAATAGCCCAAAACTAGAGTCACATCACCAAAGCACTCGATTGGAAATGAATTGATTGGATGAACGCAGGAAATGAATTGATTGGATGAACGCAGAAAATGACTAAATTCTTGCCTTCATTTTTTTTTTATTATTCTTGTATATGAATAGTACAAAAAAACTCATGACCATAAACCTATAAGAGCAAGATTATGATTAATAAACATCAGTGGAACTTGTGATAAACCTACCACATTAAATGATGAAGTCAAAAAAATTGTGTTGTAAGAACTTAACCATATGAAAAGTAATAAAAAATAAAAATTTCAATATTCCATCTGCACCATCCTTCAAAAGATCAAGACGCCCAGCCTTGCTATGACTCCCACAGTTGGATTTGGCTACTGGCAGCATTTTATGCCATCATTAATGGCGCAAAACAGTGTAGCAAACAGCCCAAGACAGTCACCAACAGTAGTGCATCTTAGGCTCCACTTTTGCCCACTAATATTATCAATTCGTTGATCTTTTCTCGAACTGTTTTCCAGCAAACATCAAGTACGTTTCTTGATTGCTTTTGTGGCTTGTAATATGTTAAGAAACAGCGACTTATCATGCAGAAAAATATATATTTTTTTTCAGCACAAACATCACTAAATCAGCAACAGCTATACAGAATCAATTCTCAATTGTTGCTAGTTAATTGCCTCATCAGTTAATTGATCAAAAACGATTTTCAAACCAATTAATTATAGAGAGAAACAAGAATTTTTAAGATTTAAATTAAGAATGTACATTTAGTTATTATTGATAAAGAACGTAACCTCATTGCAGGTATATGAAGACGAACACCCCGTATAAGCCTTCTAGTCTATTTTTTTTCTTGATAATTACTTTATGATGGTGTATAGACAATTTATATAGACTAGATTAGGGACTTATACTAGAAAACTAATTAGAGTTATATCCTACTATCAAAGATTCTGTATTCTAATTAGTTACTGAAGTAAAGTTTAATTTTTACTACTAGAGTAGTTAATCTAAATAGGATATACTAGATAATATCACCTCAATATTAATTAAAATATTTATCTCAGTCCATTTATTTTAAAAAATAAAGTCCAACTATTTTCCCATTTGGCCCATAAGAAACCAAGAACTTAAATAGGTGATAATTAAATCCAAACTTTAATATGGCCATAAGTTGCTCTAGCTAAACTCTCACTCAATTAAAGATTCAAATAGCACGAATGATGGCCGTAGCATTCTAATTCGAGTATTCACTTTCATGCATTATAATGCATGATCATCTCTAAAAGAGTACTTTATGGGATATACTTTATGAATGAATTTTCTGTAATCATTCAAAGTCTACTCAACATGTAAACTTTATGTGCATAAACTGAAACATATTCATAAATTCTAAGAATGTGAAATTAACAAATCAAAAAAGTCAAAATAGATGTTGACAGAATTTAACTACCCCGTATCCACATGAATTTTAAACTGTTTTGTCGACAAAGCTTTAGTCATGGGATCTGCTATCATTAAACCTATACTAATGTATTGGATATCCATTTCTTGCTTCTTTATAGAGTCTCCAATAATATTTGCTTGCTGCGACTCCTACTTTTATCATTTTTAGAATAGCATACTGCATAAGAGTTGTCACAATAGATCTTTAATAGCCTTGCTGACAACTCTCAAACTAGAGATAAAATATCCCGACCTTATTGCCTATGATATTGCTTTATAACATAATTCTTTCAGCAGCTTTCATAGTCCAAGGCCAAGATTACTTTAATATCTGCCAAGCCCTTCTATTATAAACCTGGTGTCAAGTGTTGTATAAACCTAGTCATATATAAGGCTCCTAATACTATATGCATATGTAATGCCTTTCATATGTGTTTTTTCCAAATTATTTGGAGATACTGGCTCAAACTGAAATATCCCCTTTACAATTTCCATACTAATTCTTCCCAAAACTGTCTTGATATATGCTTCCTAAGATAAACTTTATGTCTTTTTAGACCTATCCCTACGAATCTTTATGCCTATGACATATGAAGTTTCACCCAAATTCTTTATATCAAGTTTTGAGAATGAAAACTCTTGTCTCATGTGACAAAGCCAAATTACTTGTGCAAGGAGAATATCACCAACATATAGAACTAAATTATGACTTTACTTTTACTAACTTTAAGGTTTAAACACTAACCAACATTTTTCTAAATATTAAACTTTACATACCATCGGTGGGATGCTTGTTTTTAGTCTATCATTGATATTTTAAAGAAACCTTCAGGTAAAATCATGTATATCTTTTCTCAATATCCCTATTCAAGTAAGTTGTTTTCACCACCATTTAATGTAACTCTCAATCAAAATGAGATACAAAGCTATGATAATTCTTAATGAAACTTTCCTAAAAACTGGAGAGAAAGTTCTATGGTAATCAATACCTTCTTCGAGTGAAACCTTTGACCATTAGTCTAACCTTATATCGTTCAAAATTACCAAAAGGCAATTCAATGAGTTACTAGACTGGATTATTGGCCATTGGTTCCATATTTTTTATTATAGCTTTTTGCTAAAGTGTGAAATTTTCATTATTCATGGCTAGTGAAAACGAGATCATCTTTATGTCCAATATCAAAATTAAACTTTTATAGGTATAAACCATGTTATAGAAATGGCTAGTTTCTTACCCATTGGATCTCTTAATTCTATAATCATTTGTACATATTGTACACCTTTAATTAGTGAGATTAATAATCAATTGTAAATGTTATACTTTAATTTGATTGTTCTCCTAGTAATTATGTATATTTGTTTTTGAGAAACAATCAAGTTCTTTACAAAAGATCAATCTAAATAAATTTATTCCTTAATATCAACCTTATGAGGAAAGTCACTCCGACTGGACTCATGATTCATAAGAAACTTAGCATTTGCAACTTCAACAATTCTAATTGAATATGAGAGACGTTTAAAACTTTGACCCCTTTAAGTTAATTGCATATCCTATAACTGCTAACTGTTCTTAGATCTAGTTTCCTTATTTTTAGGTTATAAGCCTTCACTTTAACTAGACAACCCAAGTTTGTCATGCCTTAAGCTATATTTCAACTATTCTGTAATTCTAAGAAAGTTTTAGAAAGGAATTTAGTTGACACTTTAATAAAGACATCAATAGCAATTGTAATGCATAAATCACGAAACTTAGGGGAAGGTGTATGATCTATAAATATTATATTATTTTTTTAGCTCCCTTTTGTGGATTTGTTTGTTTTTTCTTTAATGCAGCTAACTTAAGTGTCAAATTCAAGAGTTTCAAGAACTCTATCATTGTCAATTATCTTAAATTTCTATATGGAGATATGACATAATCTTTTTACCACAACTTTAAAGGAGTTTTTATCTATAGCACATCTTTATCACCAGAAATCATATACTTATTCTCACAATCAAGATTCATTTTATTGATAAAAAATACAAGAGAAAAATTTTCTTTTGAACTTTCAACAACAGAATTAAAAAATTTAAATTCAAAACTCTTTTACCTAAGAAAATTTCTAAAGTGAAGGATAAAACATTTTTTTAAGGTTCAAACAAATTTTGTTTTCAAAAAAATGATCCTGATAGTATTTAACGATTTCTATAGTGGATGTTCCTCCCATTTTCCTTTGGTTTCTTGACTTTATGAAACCATAGATGATTATAGAAATATAATTCATTAAACATAAGTTTAACCATCATGTACTATTAGAAACATCACCAAAAGAGATTCATACAAAATGAGTTTACCTTTATTTTTTAGTCCTTTTTATACTTTATGCAATCTTCCATTATGTATCAGAGTTAAAACAAAATGAAAGACCTGATGTCTTTTTCTTTATTGGCATTTTTCCTCTTTTTCAACTTTATAACACATTTGCTTACTTATCACTTTTTACCTTGAGTCACTAGGCTAACTGAATCTAGTTTCTCATTCTTTAATCTCTTTTCCTCTTGAACACGTATAATTGAAGTTCATTGATAGACCATTTTCTTTATATGTGTTTTTCATGATCATACTCAATAGGAAAAAAGTTGAATATGAAAGTGATAAAAAATTTACTTGAAGAATTCAATTTCGATGATTTAAGTCGAGCAACAATGCTTCTCAAATCCAATAATGTGCTCATGCACAACATTTAAAATTGTTGCACTTTATTCCTAAAAGCTTCCTTATTAAGCGATGGCCAAAACCTTATCAGATTTAACAATTTGGTCTTTAATGGCTTTGCAATAATCCTTGACCTTATAATAATTAGGATAAAATCCTAAATTGATTTACTAATAGAGGATTTGATGACATCATCTTTAAATAGTTAGATTACTCTCACTGTACATCAAAATTTATTTCCTTTTTGTGCACTTTATTCGTTGAGGACAAGTTATCCACCCGAAAGCTAAGTCAAGGTCCCTACACCCAAAATAACTTGATTTAGAGTGATTTTTTATCACCGGATAGTATTTAATTCAAGCAAACTTACTAGTTATAATAGTAAAAATTCTTGCAAAATGTAAAGAATTATATTTTAATTGAATAAAATACTTTATATTCAGATGTAAATCCAAATATTCTTATGGGTAGAGGCGCATTATGCATATAAATTTACATGACTTTAATGATAAAACAATAATTTTAAAACTCCAAAATTAAATAATCCATACCTATGGGCCTTGGAAAATTTAACTTTAATATTGTATTATTTTATCTTTTAACCATTTTACAAAATTAATTATTTCTCTGTGGGGCCAAATAACTAATTTCATAGTCCAACATTTTATAGATGTTATTTTTCTTTATGTAGTTTTAAATAACTACTATTTTATTTAAATCAATTAACTCAAGATGCTATGGCTACTCTTAAATTAATGATTTAAAACTTAATAATAATATCTGACATGTATGCATAAAACTTATTGCACATCACAAATAATTCTTTATTGATGCCATTTTTCTTATGTAGTTATTAAAGAAAAACTTTATTTTAAAATAAATACCAATTGTCATCTAAATCAACTAACTTAAAATGCTATAGCTACTCTTAAGTTTGCGATTTGTAGCTTTAATAATGACATCCTTAATATAGGTAGAATTCTTTATTACATATTAATAGTTGTAGCCGAATATTATGTTAAATCATGCTAACTTATTGCAATTATATAATATATGTTAATCTCGTCCTCTGTGTATAGTTATTTAAAGAAAACTTTATTTTAAATAACTATAATTTAATTAAATCAATCAACTTAAAATGCTATGGCTATTCCCAAGCAATTGATTTAGACTCTTTATAATGACATAATATATATGCACCATAAATAATTACATACATAATTTAATAACTCAAATATATATCAAATAAATTTTTGGCATAAAACTTTATTGATGTTTACTGTATGTAGTTACTTAAAGAAAAAAGTTTTTATTTTAAATAACTACCAATTTATCTAAATCATGTAACTTAAAAATACTTTGGCTAATACCAAGCTAGTGATTTAGATCCTTAATAATATCGATTCTTTATGTAGTAAAAATTTGCATACTATAACATAATTTCTAACCGTAAAGCTATAATTGATTTAAAATTAGGATATAATATATGATATGCTTCCTTAAGTCACTTAAAAATATGCACAAGATCAAAATGTATTTATTTTATAGCATATAGATATGCATATTTACATCATGATTCCAACAAAACACTTTATTACACATATATGCACATAACTTTTATGTTGAAACTACGAATTTTTGGACACTATTTAGGGAGAGTACGTATTGTTAAAATATTCCCAAAATGTCAAGATATTTTGTCAAGAAATAAAATCATAGACTATTTATGCATAAACATATTTATTATTTAATTAAACACCAATATTAAATAATAAATATTTTATGTAACCTAAAAAATCTAAAAAAATCACTAAATAAAAAATCATAAAATATTTTGATCTGAAAAAGTTGAGACCAAATTAGCCTTGGGACGGTGGCGCACATGCCCCATGGGCCACCTTGCGCATGTGGGCTTCGGCTGGGACTTTGTCCTTACCTTTCTTCTTCCTCTAGTCGGGTCAGGCACAACTAGGCAGCATTTTTTTGACCCATTCAGGTTTGCTTTTTTGTGTCTGGATGGCTTTTTCATGTTTTTGAATCTTATTTGATGGAATTAACATCGCGAAAACATGATTTAGCATGAAATCTACATAGCCCATACATTAATTCTTTATAAAATCACAAAAATCATTATCAAACAATCAAAATTTTATGATTTTAACAAGACCTAATTTCAATATATCACAAATTTTCTCATTTTAATATCCTTTTCTTAAATCCTAGGATTCAGTAACGTAGATAAATGATTAATGTATTAAAATAGTATATCACTTTCAATTTTACAAGAATTGATGAAGAATTTCATGATGAAATTTTAATATACATAATATACAAGCAAATTCATGGTACATACGTGAAATATGTTTTGATACGTAAATACAAATCACAAAATTAATCATAGCATGTTAAATTTCAGTTTCATGCTTTTACTATATTTATTATAACTTGTTTATCTCTAATATGAATTATTTAATCATTTATGCATAAATAATATATGCATGAAAAAAATTTGTTTTTAACGAATCTTATTGGAAGATCTAAAGAATAAGGCTGGAAAGACTGGCTCTGATGTCACATATAAAATTTAAATTAAGAACGTATCTTTAGCCATTATTGATCAAGAACACGACCTCGCTGTAGATACATAAAAATGAACACCCCGTCTAAGCCTTCTAGTCTGTTTCTTTTTTTCGATAATTACCTTATGATGTTGCACAGACAATTTATATAGATTAGACTAGGGACTTATAGTAGAAAACTAATCAAAATTATATCCTACCATCAAGGAATCTGTATTCTAATTAGTTACTAAAGTTGAGTTTAACTCTTACCAATAGAGTAGTTAATCTAAAAGGATATACTAGATAATATCACCTCAATATTAATTAAAATATTTATTTTGGTCCACTTAATTATCATGTGGGCCATATAAAATCCAACAGAATTAACATGCTACCCAGAGTTGAAAATAAATCAGGAAGTAATTTCTTGAAATATCTTCACACTTGCTATGAATCGAGATTATCTTGAAATCAGTGACAACCAAAACAAAAAGTTAACTAAATCATCTCAAGTGAGGCTTGGATACCACTTGGTGGTTCTCATAATACATATGATAGTACAAAAATATAATTGAAAACAAATAAAAAATAACTCAGTGAAAATAATATAATAATACATAGAAAGCTAAGACCTCTTGTCCTTGAAGAAACAACTTGCATGACTTTAGTCAATCTATCACAAATAAGAACAACAAAAGAAAATGTTGCATTATACAATAAAAAATGAATTGTGCATTATATCTATGTCCTCTTTTCTTAACATTCCTTGCTAATGTGATTTGCACAATTCATTAGTGAATACTACCTTTGAGCATAAGGTATAATCTTATAATCCCTATTTTTCAAGGCTAAGATAGAAACTTCTAGTCCCCTTAAGAATTCTAACCAAATTCTTAAGTACAAGTCATTAAAAATCTTAAAACCCTTTTTTGATAATGAAGGTTATATTACAAACTATATGAATCCTCTAATAGGAGAGTGTTTGCTAATTTTAAAGACAAACTTTAAAGAGACAAATACAATAAAAAATATAAACACAAGATATGATGAGCTTAGGAACACTTGAGCACTTGAAAAGTAAAGAAAAAAATGGAAGTTTCTTGCTTTGATTAGCTTCTCTTTTAGTGTTTTGGTATTAAAAGTTTTGAAGAGTCTTTTTATTCTTTGGATAGCTTTTTTGAACACTAGCCATTAATTGAATTGAAATAGAGCTGATATTTCCCTAAAAATTGAGCTTTGACATTTTCCAAGCATGCAAAGGATTGATACTCTACCTATTCCACTAAAAAACTTTGACAATTGGGCTATCAAGAATCAGTTGTTCTTATAAAGGACTGATCCTTTACTTTCCTACAAGGTAAGATGAGCTTCTATTTCTCATGGATCCTTTAAGAATTTTGAAGGGGAGGATTGGTCCTATATGAACTAGTATTGATTCTTTCACAAGGTTTTTTAACAAAATGACATTCTTGACCTTGAAAAGGATGAGAATCTTTGCAACCAAACTTTTACTAATATTAATCATTTAGGAATTAGTTTTTATAAAATCATGGGATTTTTTTAATATATTAATATTTTTCAAAATTTTCAAAATTAATTAAGTTAAAGAAATCTTAAGATTAATTAGACTTAAGTTTTTTTATTCGAAAACTAAGACCAATTCAATGCTAACTGCCATCTAAATCCAAGGAGAGTAAAAATGGTTTAACAAGCTTTTCAGTGTATAATATAATAGTGTAATTTGATCTTTTCACCATATATCCAAAAGAATGCAAAAACATGATGTACTATACACTCTTAACCCTATCCATTTTGTCTTGTAGCTTTTATATATTAACTCCACTAGTATTTCTTTGGTCAAAGACTTTAATAAGTCAATACAAGCCAGAAATGAGTGAGATATGTCCCCTGATATCACTTGGGGTGATGAATCCTCTATGGACCTATAATAACTAACCTAAAAAATAAATAAATATATATAAGCACAATTTCTTGTAGACTTTTAACCTAACCCCATCAAAGATTATTTTTATCAAAATATTAAGGCTTGTAAAAATGAGGTAAGTTAGAAAGAAAAATACCGACAGTTTTTATAATAAAAAAATACATAGAAAGGGAAGAAAACCATAAAAGAAAAAAAAAATTAAGAGCTTGAGATTGAGATTAGGTTTGAAACCAAAGGACTAAGGTTTGGTTACTCCTAAATTCTGTCAATTTCCCATTTTTAATATGTTAATTACAAAACATTTTTAGTTTTGATATTGTTTATGTTTTAAATTATTTTTGGTGTTACTCTAATGACTTTTTGACAATATATAAAAAGATTTCATCAAGACCTTCCTAATGGTTCTTGTGGCAACTCATTTCTATTTATATTTTATGAGAAATTAATTTTTTTGTATTTCAGATAAATAGGTTTTGATAGTTTCCATGAGTCAAATTAGGGTCACCAAAACACTATTTTTGGATGAACATTTTTATCGAGATTTAGATGGATTTTATAGTATGAAATGTGATTTTTCCATTGGTATGTTTAGTTTGTTTAGACAAGTTTTGTATTATGAGAATCGGAGTCTCAAAATTGGTTAAACAAATCTGGAAACCCAAAAAACCAAAAAAAAAAAAGCAATTTATGACGGTTTTTTAATTGTTAACCCTCGAAACTTAGTCTATATGAAACCATTTTTGTTGAAAAAAATTTTAAATTATAGTATTATATTTCTGCTTTGAAATTGTGCTTCAAAATATCGCTAGTGTTTGCACGGATTTGGATTTATAATGGCATTAAATAAGCTAAATGATTTTTGAAATCCAAAATTTTTAAAACCAGTGATGATTTTGTGACTTTTGGCCTTCAAAAATAGGATTCTTATCCGTTTTATGACTAAAATGGATTCGAGTTTTAAAGTAAGATATGAAAGTTTTGTTTTGGTACCAAATACTTCTTTGGATTCAACATATTGTTAGATATAAGTGCTCAAAGCAAGCCAAATGACCATAAAAATTTTGAAATTTTAGCATTTTATAAAATTTTGTTTCAATTACTATTAAAAGTTATTTTTGTCTATAATTAATCTATTTTACTACAAACACTATAAGCTTTGAATTTTTAAATTTTGTTGAATTTTATAATAAATAAAAGTATTTTTAGTAAATTAAGTTTAAGTAGGCATATTTTTGAAAATTTTGTTTTTATGACTAAAAGTTCCCAAAAACTAAAATTGTACTAATTTTATGATTTTTCATAATCACATGTAATCGTATTACTAATTTTATGTATTCGCATATATTTTCTAATTTTAAATGTTATTATATTTTTCTAAAATATAAAAGAAGTAGTTGGATTAGAAAAATAATTCTACGTAAGGAAAGTGTCTTAGATTGATTTGAAAGATGTCTTAATTTGTTTAGATTAATCAATAACTTAAGTTTCCACTTTGAAAACTTTTGAATTAATAGGCTTCGAGAAATTAAGTTCATTGCTTCTTGGTTTTGGTTTAGCAGTTTTAGGTAAGTGACTAATATCCTTTTATGTTTTGGCATCCTAAAATTAACCTCTACGTACTCAAATTTTGCATATGATATATAACATTTTGTCCTTGCTTTATTAAATCGGATTAAGAATGCAAAGTATGTATTATTCTTTTATTCAAATTTAGAACATGATTGTATTTTGATTTGGTCTTTGAATCTAATTTTTGTTCAAGCATATATATATATATGTCTAATTGTTTATCTATAATTTTTAATAAAGTTTAATAAAGAAAATGCTTTGAAAGAAAATGTGAAATTTGCTTTGTGCAAGACATGTTTGTTTACACTTTTGTATAGTTGGGTAACTTAAAAATATTTTTTTGCTTTGATGTCTCCTGGTATGACTATGCTTTAACCCTGTCAATGGAGGCTAAACATTGGCCATTTTGACATGTACTTTGTGATAGAAACAGTTTCAAACCATGCCACTAATTGAGAATAGTAGTTTTTATTTTGAACTCTGCCATCAATTAGCATAGTGGTTTTTATTTTGAACCGTGCCATCTGTTTAGAGCAATAGTTTTTGTAATACCCAATTTGTGCAACCAATGGTTGCTTTTTATATGCTTCTGACCCATTACTAATAAGGTTAATTGTGGTTTTTCTTCTAACTTATACTTGATGGTTAATTGTGGTCTTAGTATGTTACGAAAGATAAATGAAAATAAGAGTTGGAAACAATATGGTTAGTTTCGTTAGTTGATAATCTGATTTTGAAACAATTTGATCCATTATGTTATCTGTATAGATACCTAATTTTGTCTAGGTCTCTTTCAAACAAACCGAGCCTAATCAGAGACTTTTAGATGAAATGCATTCATCTCTTTTCCTAAACCAATTTTCTGACATCCTGGGACTTAATTAGAAGGCCAAAAATAAATAATGATAAATAAAATAATAAAGAGGTATTGCAAAACTAATGACATGGCACTAAGGATGGAAAAAGGAAGGTTTGAAATGTCTATAGAATAATTTGAACAATTGAAAACCTTTAGGATGTAAAAAAATGTAATTTTCATGAAATTCTCGAATATGTATCTATACATTTCATTAATATATTGATACATCATCGAGGTTTTTAGTTATTTTAGGTCTGAAGCATGCATTGTATCGATACAAGGCCATATTGTATCAATGCAATATGTGCTTTTCATGGACTTTTGGTTCTAGAAGCACATGTATCAATGCAAACACCAATGTATAATACTGCATGAAAATTTTCATCATGAACAAGCTTTTTCACCCAAGTTTGCCTACATTTCCGCTTCGTAATGGCTTTGGATCACTTTATAACCAAACAAAAAGTCCTTTACAAATAGTTTTACATTAAAACATGGGCATGAGAATCACTCACATAGATTAAGCCATCAGAGCATGAATGAGCCTAGGATAAATAAGATTAATGCTTTCATCAAACCTGGCAACCAAATGGCATCTAGCTTGATTATGTTTTTTAACCATTTTAAGTCTAGTTCAAATAAATTTCAATGGACGGTTATTTTGGGTTTGAGTTAAAAACTTTTTCCTGCATAGAACCAAGTTATGGCCATTTGCATCGAGGTTTCTCTTTGGAGCCATATAGCTGAGTCTGTACACTTTGATCAACTGAATCTATGCCCTAAATTAAAAGATTTCAACACCATGATCAAATCACCCAAGCCTTAAATGGTTTGCTTGCAAGCAAGTGTATATGAGTTGTTAAGAAATAAATGATAGTGCATAGGGATGAGAAATGATCAGCTAAGGGAGTTTTTAAACCTTTGGGGTATCTAAAACAAAGGAGGGAGCTGGTTCTCAATAGAAAAAACTAGAAAAGAAAAAAAGAAATAAAATGGGAGAAAAAGAGAGAGAAAAACAAAGAAACAAGAGAGAGTTCTTCAAGTTTGATCTAAGGTGGTTTCTCCACTTATTCTCTACTTAGTTTTTAATCATTTTTCTCTTCATCTTATGTAAGCTTGAGGATCCTAAGCCATGTTTAGGTGATGATTTGAGCTAAAGGTGTAAAAACCATGTTTATGGCTAAATCTTGAGCTATGATCTTTAAATGTTTTCTTTTAGTTTTCCTTCTAATTTTTGTTAAAGGTTTCTTAAAATTCAATTTTCTAGCATGACAAACTTTTTTCATAGATTTCAAAATAATTTTTTATAATTTATAGTTGTTTTCACCATGTTGTTTTCCTTGTTCTTGCCTTTGTTGGTTATATTATGCCATGCAATTTTCATGTCATGCATGATTCATGCATTTTAGGTTTCATGCATTATAATCATGATTCATATGACCATGCATTTTCCATGAATATATTATGATTAGGGCAACATCATTATACATGTTAGTGTACTTTCGTATGTTCATGTGGATAGGCTATTTCATGTTTAAAATCATAAAATAGATGCATTCTATGACATTTTCATATGTTATTATCATGACGCACATGTCCATGCATTTTTCATTAGTATGTTATGATTATAGCAATGTCTTCATGTATATTAGTAACTCTAGGTATGTTCATATTAATATGGCATTTTGGGAGTAAAAATCATTTATTGTATTATGCTTGTTTGTTTATTGGTGAAATGAAATGTTTATGGGTGCATTTTTAATGTTAAAAGCTTTCAAGGGGCCATTCTGCATTTTTTTATAATGTTTTCATGAATGTTAAATATTATCATGTCATTTCATACATATAGATATATTTTAGTCATTTCATGATTTAAAAATTATTATGCAATTTCATGCATTTCAAGGTCATTTTAGTTATTTTCATGATTTAAGGGTTATTATTAATTTCATGCATGTTTGCAACATTTTAGTCATTTGCCTTAATTTAGGATCGTTTATGTTATTTCATGCATTTAAGTGTCATTCTGGTAATTTGTCATGTTTTAGGACCATTTACGTAATTTCATGCATTTTAGGATTATTTTAGTAATTTTTTATTATTTAAGGGTTTTTATGTCATTTCATGCATTTTAATGTCATTTAGGTCATTTTCCATGATCTAAGGACTTTGATGCAATTCCATGAACTTTGATGTCATTTAGTCATTTTCTATGACTAAGAGACTTTTATGTTATTTTATACATTTTAATGTCATTTAGGTTATTTTCCATGATCTAGGAACTTTGATGCAATTTCATGAATTTTGAAGTCATTTATATCATCTTTTATGATCTAGGAACTTTCGTGCAAATTTCATGAATTTTAAAGATATTGAAGTCATTTTCTATGACTTAGGAATTATTATGCAAATTTCATGTATTTAAATCATTTTCTATGATATAGGGACCACACTATAGTGTCCATGCATGCTAGGTCTATTTAGATTATTTTCCATATCAAAGGGTCATTTAGCAATTTCATGTATGTACCTTAGTATCATTTTCATAATGATATGCTTTAAATTAAATATATTTATATGTTAATTATAATATAATATTTAAAAAAATGTAGGCAATATCCTCAAGTTAAAATAGTTCATAGGTGTACTTTCAGTATATGAAAGTCACCTTATTAATTATTTTAGATGAAAAAAATCCTCTTTAAACAAGTAAATTAAAATTTTTAATTTTCTCAAAAAATAAAACTTTTATATTCCTCTAGGTTTACTAGAGAGGTGTGAAAAGCATTTTAATTTTTAAAGAATATAAAAATCTAATTTATTTAAGACAAGAAAAATAATATTAATTTTAAATAATTTCAAGGATTGGGAATTACAATTAAATATCAAAAAATTAAAACCGATTATAATCGAGACTTTAGTTAATACGTACTTAAGAGGTACCGATTTTTGGACATCATAAGAAGGATCAATCCTTACTCATAATTGTAACCAACTCTCGAACCCTTTACACATGAACACTGGTATAACGTAGACCTCAAAGCTTTTTTTGAGGGTTTTGTAACCCTTAAAACACGAGCACCGATAGGTGACTAATCTCACCTAGCCAAAACAAGATTGGTGACGACTCTGAATTATTTTGTCATTTCATGATGACCATTTATGGTTAAGTTGGACGTGTGATTCACTGACAATTAAGCCCCAGCCCAATATGAGAAAATAAAATTTATTTGCTTAAAGTCTGGTGTGTCGAATTCGCGTTTGGGACGTTACGACAATCTGATAATCTGATTTTGAAATTAACTTTTTAAATATTAGATTACTTGATTTTATTTTGAATTATTGTTGTTTATAATTTTGGCCTAAATGTTTTACTATATGCTTAATCCAACTGAAGGGATGTCAATTACTTGCTGAGTATTCTACTCATTCCTTAAATTCGTTATTTTCTAGATTTTAATCTATACATCGCCGAAGTTTAGTTATGAAAAGAGAAATTTTTTGAGTTTATCGCCTACTTGTGGAACTTGAATGTGAGTAACTTTATAGTAAATTTAGTTGTTTTGTTAGTTAGTTTGAATATTTTGTATTCAAGTTTAATATTAAATATTTGGAGACCTAAAGTTTTGTAAGTTATAAATTTTGGAGACTTTTAAAGTTTTTGAGTTTCAGTTTAATATGATATTTGTTGCCTTGCATACTTAGGGGATACATCCATTAAGTGTACAGCAATGTTATGTCTTAAATCCCCATATTTGGGGCTTAACAGGACCACTCATCCATTTTCGTAGCTTCATGTCATACCCAAAATCACCCTTCCTTTGGCATCCCTTCTTAGAACTTATTCGTGATGAAATCAAAACATAACAATTCACATATAAGATGACTCGGTGTCACTAGTAAAAGAATTATTAGCACAATTGACACACGAGAGTATATCCTACCAAATGGAACTATTATAGCAAGTTATGTTTAGTAAACTTTTTTCAAGTAACAAGAACCCATATATGACCCTCAAGTATTTTCATACTTTAAGTTATGAGATTAGTTGCATCATATATAGGGAGACTTAATATATGCTAGTTTCTGAGCATTGCCAATATCTTATTCAAAAATATGATGACCATGAGTGTTTTTACATACACAATTTTGATGCATAATATACCATAATTGTAGCTCATCACAATTCCTTTATAAGGCTATTGTATTTCATGGGCCTTATCTATATAAGTTATTAATAGCATTTATAATTTGGCTAATGGATAAGAAAATACCTTAATTACACTGTATAAATAATATCGTAAGATGCAT
>JBBYHL010441393.1:0-17505 GCA_038381835.1 Adansonia madagascariensis
AATAATGCACCTGGCAATCAAGATGCAAATCAACAAAGACAACATTTTGATCCAATCCCTAGGACCTATAAGGAGCTCTACCAGACCTTGCTCCAAAATCATTTAGTGGCCCCAATCTATGTCCCAAAAAAAAAAGCCACCATATATGCAATGGTACAACCCTAATGCCTAGTATGAATACCATGCTAGTGCAATGGGGCATGACATTAAGAACTGCATATCTTTCAAACGAAATGTGCAAAATCTAATTAACTTAAAAGTCTTGCAGTTCAGGATGAACCAGGGACCAAATCTTGCTGCCAATCCTTTACCAAGCCACACCAAGCCAGCTGTAAACATGAATGACATTAAGAACAAATATGAAGTAAAGGCAAGCATAGAGGATGTAAGGATGCCAATTTTCTTGGTCTGGCAAGCATTGATTCAAGTGAGGTTGCTCAACGTAATAGAAAAATTGGAAGATAATCTCGACAACTTCTGTGACTTCCACACAGTTATCGGTCATACCCTATAAACATGCAGGGAGTTTAGGTCCATTGTTCAAAGAATGATGAATAAAGGCCAGATAGAATTCTATCATGAGATCACACCTGCTGCTAAATTTATCAATATGATAGGAGATAAAACCATGCAACCACTTTACGAGAGAAACTAACCCCTACACTAAAGTTAGTTGTGGAAGTCCCACCTTACGAGAGAAACTATATAGCAAGTTAAGTCCCAAGGTTAATTCTTCAACACCTATACCAAAGTTAGTCGTGGAAGTACCTAAACCATTCTCGTATAAGAGCAACAAAGCTATTCCATGGAAATACGAGAATCAAGTAGTGATGATCAGAGAACTAACTCCCTCAAATACTGCAATGGAACTATCAAGAGTTAGTCACCTAACTCGTAGCGGTAAGTGTTACGCTCCCGCAGCTTAAAAAAAACAAAAGGTTAATGTATTTCCAAGCACCAGTACCACTCAAGCCCAAGCAAAGAATTTTGAGCCCAAGAAAGTTAAGAAAGCTGTAAATGAAAGAAAAGCCACGGAGTTTCTCAAGTTCATTAAGCATAGTGAATACTGCATTTTGGACCAATTAAGCAAACAACCTGCAAAGATTTCTATGCTATCTCTGCTTCTTAATTCAAAGGTTCACTAAAATGCATTACTGAAGGTGCTAAACGAAGCATATGTGCCCTCAGACGTCCCCATGGACAAGTTGGATTGGCTAGTGAACAACATCATGGCTGATAATTACATCTCCTTCACTGATGATGAGATCCCACCCGGAGGCAAGGGCAGTTGTAAAGCTCTGCATATCACTACCCATTGTAAAGGATGCATTTTGCCCAAAGTACTCATAGACAATGGGCCAGCCCTTAATGTTATGCCTATGACTACATTAAGCAAACTCCCTGTCGACTAGTCCAATATTAAGAGTAGCCATACCATAGTCTGAGCTTTTGATGGAACATGTCATGGAGTAATTAAAAATATCACAATCCAGCTTCAGATAGGCCCATGTACATATGAAGTTGACTTCTAAGTTATAGATATTGATCATTCTTACAACTGCCTATTAGAAAGGCCATGGATATACTTCATCAAAGCCATCCCATCCTCTCTCCATCAGAAGCTTAAATTTATGATAGATGAAAAAGTAGTCACCATTGAAGCTGAAGAAGAAATGATCACCACTACTTTCATCGAGGATATCTACATAGAGCCTAATGAAGATGCACCAGATTCATTATTCCAATCCTTCAAGTTCATCAATGTGACATTTGTGGGAGAAAGATTGCTAGTAGTTGAACCCTACCTATCAAAAAGTACTTACTCGGGTTTAAAAATGACCATTGGTAAAGGTTCCCATGCTGAAAAAGACTTGGCAAGAATCTGCAAGGAATGGTCCGAGCCATACAGGTCACCACTTAAGCCAATAAAAGAGGCTTAGGATTCAAAGCCAATGCACACTTAAGAAAGCAGCAAGAAAAGAGGATCTATAACTAGGAGATGACATGATCATTAGGTAGAGAAGGGGAGTCAAAGCCGATAATGTTATCGTTTCTCCAGGAGATATTTCGTTCGGGAGGATGAATTGATCCAAGCCAGTTGGAAGAGCAAAAGGTTAAAGATGTCTTGGTCATCCTAAACAGGGCACTTAATAGCCTCTATCTCTAAGATACCGAGCCATAAAATTCGTGTCCTTCCACTAAGACCTGATTTTGATGACAGGGTCATGATAAAAACCTTTGCACTTTTCCTATCCCTTTCATGTAAGTCAAGAAATGAAAACCTACCTGCCCTCGCCCAAACGCAGATAGGTGTCCTATGTAAAGGGCATTTTTTTTATCAAACATTATCAATGAAATGACTTTTGCATATATTATTCCATATTGTGTATCACTTTTCAATCTTTTTATCTTCATTACTTTTTTGTTTTCATCCAAATCCCTTGGTTAGGTGTGTGCCTTTTGCCATGTTTATTTCTTTACCTTTTTAGGTGTCCTGATGATAGTGACATGGATGTGTCTAATGGGTCATTGAAGATCGATTTTGAATAGTCAATTTACTCTAGTGAAGCTGATCTTGAAGAAGGTTTCAAAAAAAGCTTGGTACCACCAGACCTCTTACGATTAGTCGAGCAAGAGGAAAAACAGATCATGCATCATGAAAACCCAATGGAAGTAATAAATTTGGATACTTAAGAGGATCAAAAGGAGGTTAAAATAGAAACCTCAATAAAGTTAACGACTAGGATCAAGTTGATAGAACTACTTCAGGAATATCGGGATGTATTCACTTAGTCATATCAAGACATGCCAGGACTGGACATTGATATAGTGGTCCATAAGTTTCCCATCAAGCTCGGATGCAAACCAATCCAGCAAAAGTTAAGAAGGATGAAGCCGAAAATATTTCTCAAAATTAAAGAGAAAGTTAAGAAGCAATTTGATGCAGGGTTTATTGGAATAGCCAAATATCCAGAATGGGTTGCTAATATAGTCCTAGTCCCAAAGAAAGATGGCAATGTACAAATGTGTGTTGATTATCAAGATTTGAATCGAGCTAGTCCTAAGGATAACTTTCTACTACCCTATATCAGCACTTTGGTAGACAACACGACCATGAATTCTCTATTCTCTTTCATGGATAGATTCTCAAGCTATTCTCAAGCTACAACCAAATCAAGATGGCACCCAAAGACATGGAGAAAGCAACTTTCATAACCATGTGAGGGACACTTTGCTATAATGTCATGCCCTTCAGACTCAAAAATACTGGGGCAACCTATCAACGGGCCATGGGAGCCCTGTTCCATGACATGATGCATAAAAAATTGAGGTCTACATTGATGATATGATTGCCAAGTCAACGAAAGAGGATAAGCATGCCATAGACCGTCATAAACTTTTTAAACAGCTATGAAAATTTCAACTCAAATTAAATCCTACCAAATGCACCTTCAAAGTCACTTCGGGTAAGCTTCTAGGCTTTATAGTCAGCAGCAAAGGGATTGAAGTTGACTTAAACAAAATCAAAGCCATTCAAGATACGCCACCACCTCAAGCCCAAAAGAAAGTGAGAAGCTTTTTAGGGAGACTAAACTACATTGCTAGATTCATATCCCAGCTCACTGATAATGTGACCCCATCTTTCAGCTCTTTTGCAAACAAAATCTGGGAGAGTGGAATGAGGCACATCAAGAAGCCTTCAATAAAGTTAAACATTATCTGTCAAGCCTGCCAGTGTTGGGACCGTTAATGCTCGATTGACCTTTAATCCTTTACTTGGTAGTCTTCGACAAGGCTATGGGTTATGTATTAGGGCAGCATAATGAGTTAGGAAAGAAGGAATAAGTAATCTACTGCTTAAGCAAAAAGTTCACGGAATGCGAGTGCAATTACTCCGTAGTCGAAAAGTTATGCTATGCTTTAGTGTGGACAACCAAGAGACTTAGGTGGTAAATGCTGTATCACACAACATGGTTGATTGCAAGGCTTGATCCTATCAAGTATCTATGCAAATCCCCTGCACTGTCAGGAAGGATAGCTAGATGGCAAGTCCCATTTTCTGAATACGACATTGCCTATGTCAGTTAAAAAGCCATCAAGGGCAGTGCGATAGCTAACTTTTTAGCAAGTCGAGCGGTAGATGACTGTGAACCCTTAAATTTTGACTTTCCAAATGAAGATCTAATGTGCATTTCTAAATACGAAGATGCCTCCAACCAAGATCAATCATGGAATATGTATTTTGATGGAGCATCAAACGCTTTAGGATATGGAATTAGGGTAATATTTATGTCACCTGACAAGAGTCATTATCCGTTCACAACAACCCTAAATTTTGACTGCACAAATAATATTGCAAAATATGAAGCTTGTGTCATGGGGCTTAAAACAGCCATTGAGAGGAATGTCAAGATATTATAGGTGTTTAGTGATTTAACCCTAGTTATCTACCAATTGAGAGGGGAATGGCAAACTCGCAATGCCAAGCTGATGCAGTATGGGAAGCTAATAGCAGAGCTCAAGAAAGAATTTGATAATATTAGTTTTCGACACTTACCTCGAGAAGAAAACCAAATAGTTGATGCTTTGGCTACCTTGTCATCCATGTTTAAAGTCAATCAAGAGTTAGATGTTGCTCCCATCCAGATGAGCATCTACACAACTCTGGTTCATTGTCATAGCATCGAAAAAAAGAAGAATGGCCTACCGTGGTACTATAACATCCTTCGTTACATCAAGGATCAGCAATATCCAAAACACGCAATTGAAACTGGTAAGAGGACTATCAGAAGGCTAGCTATAGGATTTGTTCTCGATGGTAAAATCTTATACAAAAGGAGTCACGATCAAATATTGCTTAGATGTGTTGATACTCTTGAAGCCAAAAAGATCCTAGAAGAAGTTCATGAAGGGATTTATGGCGCACATGCTAATGGACATTGGATGGCCAAGCAAATCATGAGAGTAGGTTATTACTGGTTGACCCTCAAAAGAGACTGCTTCAATTACACCCAAAAATGCCATAAGTGTCAAATCTATGTGGACAAGATCAATGTCCCTCCAGTGCCACTTTATGTCATGATGGCCCTATGGCCCTTCTCCATAAAGGGCATGGATGTGATCAGGCCAATCACCCCTACTGCTTCTAATAGGCATCGTTTTATCCTGGTAGCGATTGACTATTTCACCAAATAGGTGGAAGCTGCCTCGTATGCTAGTGTCAGTAGATAGGCTATCTGTAAGTTTGTCAAGCAGGACATCATCTGCAGATATGGCCTCCTGAACCAAATCATCACAGACAACGTAAGCAATTTAAACAATAAAATGATGCAAGCAGTCTGTTCACAGTTTAAGATCCAGCATCATAATTCTATCCCTTATCGCCCAAAGATGAATGAGGCAGTCAAGGCAGCCAACAAAAACATTAAAAAAATAGTTGAGAAAATGGCTGAGATTTACAAAGACTGGCATGAGAAGCTATTCTTTGCACATCATACCTATCAGACCTCAGTTTGCACTTCCACGGGTGCTACCCCATTTTCTCTTGTCATGGGATGGAAGTTGTATTGCCTATCAAAGTCGAGATCCCTTCTTTCAAAGTTTTGATGGAAACTAAACTTGAAGAATCCAAATGGGTCAGATACACCAGCTCAACCTCATCGAGGAAAAATGCATGATTTGAGCCCATGACAAAAGAATGCACCCACGACAATTTCACCTAAGGGAATTGGTATTGAAGAATATCCTCCCAATTCACAAAGATGCACGGGGAAAGTGAACCCGTAATTGGGAAAGACAGTATGTCATGAAGCAAGCCTTCTCCGAATGAGCCCTAATATTGTCAGAAATGGATGGCAATGTCTTGCCCAACCCAGTCAACTCAGATTCCGTCAAGAAATATTACATGTAAAGGGCGAAAACCTAAAAAGGCATCCTTCAAAAAAAGGAAAAAACAAACAGCAAAAAAAAGAAGCAAGCAAAAGCAAAAAAAAAGGCAAAAAAAGCAAAAAAAATAAAAAACAAAAAAAAACAAAGATAAAAAAAGAAAAAGGCATCCAAATGAAAACTCGAAAAGGGCATCTGGGCAACCAAGCCAACTACGATTAAAAACCACAAAGGCGACTTGAGAAGATCGATTTTGATGGGGCATGAATTAAGAACACCTAGAGGATAATGCAAAGCAATCTTAGGGATCTTTCGAAGATCAGCTCATGCTAGGCACATTCATTGTTCGAGAAAGATTCTGAAAAGCACCTAAAGAAAATTCGTGCCATGATTGTTAGAGGCATCTTTCACCCACAAGATCATTTTTCTCGCAACCTTATCAATTGCTTATCAAATAGTATATTGAGTTATGTCTCTTTGTTGTCATGAATAAATATTGCCTTGTTTCTTTTAACCCCTGTATAATTCACATTGCACTTGTCATTTAACTGATAATGTTTGATAATCAACTGAAATATGCATCAGGACATCTTGATATTACATTGAAAGGAAAAAAAAAGCATAGAGAATTCTGCTTATGCCTTAATCGTCAAGATCATGCACTTTTCGCGTCCAAACATCCACTTTGCATGACCATACACCAAACCATTTCTTGCTTTCACAAGCCACATCTCAAGAAAAACCATTTTAGGCTAACCAAAAATCGACCCATGCATTCTATTAGAATCCTATCAAAACTAGAGACATCAACCTAATCAGTCGAATAGTCTCCAAATTATTGACAATGCCTTAAAATGATTGAGCCTCCCAAATCAAGAAATGCAACAGTCCAAATTCTTGAGACTAAATTTTTAGTCATATCCCTAGTGGAGCCAGGATAACCTACAATCCCCAGTGGGATTAGGAAAATTTTTATCCATTGTCGCATCAAAGACAAATTGCCATCCTTGTGAGAGCCTGAATGACTACAAGGAGAACTATAGTTATCTCCCGTATTAGACTTCACATCATGCAATCATGATAGCATTCCACATCATGCACTTATATTACCATCATACATCATTTTTACAATATCACTTCAAGCCAGGTTTGCTGAACCTCTAAGGAATTCTTGGTAAGAACTCTAAGCTTCGCAAACCAAGTGTCATTTAGGTAAGGTCCTTTTCTTCTCATCACCTCATGTCAAAACCCTTTTTATCAAGCAACTACTGTCAAAGTGCTAGTGTCAAGAAATTGTTGTTTAGAAATTATCGTCAAAAAATTTTTGTCGAGAATAGTCATCAGAAGCTTTGTCAAGAATTTTGTCAAGAACTAGTGCCAAAACCCTTTTCATCAGGAAATTTTATCATAAACTTCTGTTAAGAAAAGCTTGTATTAGAAGTTTTATCGAAAACTTTATCGCCTCTCTTTTAAGGGCAACAAGGCTGTGGCACCTCTTCAAAGCCCACAAGTTAGTGGCACCTCTTCAAAGCCCACAAGTCTGTGGCACCCTTTAAAAGCCCATAAGTCAGTGGAACATTTTCAAAAGCCCATAAGTCAGTACCTTTTCAAAGCCCATAAGTCAATGGCACTTCTTTAAAGCTCACAAGTTAGTGGCACCCTTTCCAAAAGCCTATAAGTATGTGGCGCCTCTTCAAAGCCCATAAGTCTGTGGCACCTTTTAAAAGCCCACAAGTCTGTGGCACCTTTTCAAAGCCCACAAGTCAATGGCACCCTTTCCAAAAGCCCATAAGTTAGTGGCACCCTTTAAAAGCCCATAAGTCAGTGGCACCCCTTTAAAGCCCACAAGCCTGTGGCATCTTTTTAAAGCCTACTAGTCTGTGGCACCCCTTAAAAGCCCACAAGTTAGTGGCACCCTTTAAAAGCCCATAAGTCAGTGGCATCCCTTTAAAGCCCATAAATTAGTGGCACTTTTTCAAAGCCCACAAGTCATTGATACCCTTTTTAAAGCCCATAAGTCAGTGGCACCCCTTAAAAGCCCACAAGTTAGTAGCACTTCTTCAAAGCCCATAAGTCAGTGGCACTTAAGTCAAAGCCCAGACAAGCTGGTGGCACCCAAGTCTAAGTCAAAGCCCTCACGAGCTGGCAGTACCCAAGTCAAAGCCCACATAAGCTGGTGGCACCTAAGTCTGAGTCAAAGCCCACACAAACTGGTGGCACCCGAGGCTAAGCCCATACAAGTTGATGGCACCCAAGTCTAAGTCAAAGCCCGCACAAGCTAGTGGCACCTATGTCTAAGTCAAAGCCTGCACAAGCTGGTGGCACCCAAGTTCGAGTTAAAGCCCGTACTAGTTGGTAGCACCCGAGTCAAAGCCTACACAAGCTGGTGGCACCAAGTCTAAGTCAAAACCTACACAAACTGACGGCAGTCGAGTCAAAGTCCACACAAGTTAGCAGCACCCACATAAGAAAATCTACATTACTCTACACCTGCCTAAGGGGGTCAAATCTTAGAAAACCTAGCACCCTAATGTTCTGGGGAGCGTCATTCTACCCCAGACAAAATAGTGTCTATTCATCTTTACCCTGTTCTTGATTCTCAGTAATAGTCAAAGAGGGGTAGCTATAGACACCTTATTTTGTCTGGGCTAATTTTTTAAGCAATCTAGAGCATGGATGTGAGAGAGGGCGATGATCATCGGGCAACAACAGTATTTTGAGAAGGTCAAGAAGGCCTATGGATCATATCAAAGTTAAATACAAAGATGTGGCATCAGAGGACGTAGTTTAAGGTGTTCGAGGACAACATATATGAGAAAATTCATATTTTTTGTCGAATGTATCGATACATGGTTCTCATGCATCGATACAATGCTTTAACATGCCAAAAATTTGAAATGTCCCTATTTGTATCGATACAACATTTAAATGTATCGATATATGAGCTTCTATATCAATACAAAAGCTCATGTATCAATACTAGGCCATTTCAGGACCAAAACATGCATTTTGTAAAGAAATGTATCGATACATATCAACATGTATCAATACAATAGTTCATAGTATCGATACAATGGTTCATAGTATCGATACAATGATCATTGTATCAATACACTCAAGGTTTATGGACCTAATGTATCGATACAATATGCAATGTATTGATATATACGGGCCATTTTCCACAGTCTGAGCATTTTTGATTTGTCCACCATTGATCCAAAACCTGATTTTAACTCGTCTCTTTGCATCAAGAAAGATCAAAACCCATATCAAATTATGAGTTTGGATTTTGGAATTAATCAACATATTTTTTTGAAGTCTAAATTAGATTAAAGGGGTCAATGTCACATGACCACCCTATTCCTCCCTAATTTGTTGACCAATATCACCATCAGCCACCTTATTTGCTGGAAAATCATTCCAGCATTTAAACTAGCCACCCTATGTCCATCACATTGGCAGCAAGTTGCTCCCTACAGCCACTCTATAGCCACCATGCTGACATCACTTTGTCCCCCTTGAGAAGTGACCAAAAACACCTTCAATTTGGATCTAAAATGCTAGTGTAAATAGACCACTTCTATCTCAGCTAAAAAAGGTTAGATTCTAACTTATTTTTTACTTCCAAAACATATTCCTACAACAAAAAAACCAGAACCCTGTAGCTCTTCACCCACCACCTAAGAATAACCCCAAAACACTCATTCCCAACCATTACGTATACTAAAAATCACCCTCATCCATACCAAAACCAAAACCTTACCATATTTGTCTTTTTCTTGCTTATTAACAACAAGGAAAAAAGAGAAATTCAAGCCATCTCTACTAGTCCAATTATTTAGCCAAAAAGTGAAGTTTTGTTGGTATAACCTCTCACTTTATCACTTTCATTTTCTATTTTTCATCACCTTCATCATTTTAGTGAACTCTCCATGTTTCCATCACCCTCTTAGGATTATCATGCATTATTGTGGCTTTTGGTTGTGGTAGTTTAAGATTTGGATGCCTTAATACCCTTTAACGTGTAAAATGACTCATTTCATCCTCATTAGTTTGACATTTCTTGCTAAAGCATTTTATGCCATATCCATGCATCTTGTTATCCTTAATTCATGCATGAATCATTAGCCTAGCACATTTCAAGTAAATTTACACATAAGCTTGCAAGAATCATTATCATTTTTAGCATCCATAACATTGACTTGTCAAAATGCATAACGCTTTCTTTGTCTAAACCATTGCTAAAGTTAGCTTCCCCATTCATGTTATGTGCCATCCCCTTGTATGTTTGTTGTCTTCTCTTTATCAAAATGCATCTTTGATGGCTATCGAAAATTGATTTTTGAAACCGCCCCAAGGCAAGCATGTTAACCTTAACCAATGAGGATTAGCATGGATTTAACATTTTTCTTAAAGTTAGCAAAATATCTTAAAGAAAATTAAGATTTCCAAATCTAAAATCTTGGTTAAACGAACTTAAATCTTCTGATTTTGCAACGAAAATGACCTTGCACTTGTTCTTTCAATGTTTGTGCCTTGTTTTTGAGTCAAAACCTTGAGTGGTATGATCAACATCATCCCAAATTACTCTGAGGCTGTGCAAGTGAGTTTGTAATGCTCATACCACTTTTTCCCTTTAGTCATGGATGTTCAAATGTCAATGACTCGAGTTTGGACCCGTAACCATAAAGAAAATAAGAAATATCCCCTGCTTTGCTTTGCCCCCTCCTGGCAGCATAACTATTGCAAATTGAAAAATCACTTTAAAATCCTAAACGATTTTCATGAATTTTTTGATTTTTTTCTGAAAATGTATCAAAATATCTTTAAAACAAGGTCTTGTTCATCCCTAGATCAGTTCGGATGAATGAGTTATAATTTTTCAAACCTAGACTATCCAGAATCCCTAGAGTGAAAAAAGTGCAGTTTGGTTGGGCCCTTTAGGCCCACTAAACCAATTTTCCAAAATCGATCTAGCATTTTTCCTAAAACATTCATGAAATTCCCTTTTTGGAAAGGTATTATTTGCAATTTTTCGACACCAAATAAGTTCGAAATGATTTCTCAAATTGACACACCTTGTCCCTCATATGCTCTGCCAGCAACAAAATTAATTCGAATTTAAAAATTTATTCCCATGGAAAGTGACATTTTGGGATATTGGGAATATTTTTAAATTGACCGTCATCAAGTTACCTTTCTAACGGTATCTTGTCCACCCTCTAAATCCTTCAAACCAATTTAGAATAAATTTGGGAAGCAAGATAGCGTGAGGTTGTCTCTTGTTTTTGGTTATGGTCAAAATTAAGTTGTTTTCTCAAATTTCATCTCAAGACATTCGAATGTCTCTATGTCACCTCGGTTAGACTTAAGAATGTGCTTTGACCTCCCATAGGCTCGTATCAAGGCACAAACACATTTTACATCTTTACATCCTCATTCACAATAATTTCTTTCGCCAAAAGTTATCGAAATGCTCACACATTTCCTAAATCACAAAGTTTTGTCAACTTAAGTTTTTTAACTCGACTTCTCTAAAGAGTGTCAGACGTGTCACTTTTGAGGATACTCCAACCCTGACCTTTCGAGGGGATACTCCAACCTCGCTTTTCAAAATTTTCTAGATTGAAATATCTTCCCTTGTGAAAATGATTTGTCATCCACGGCGATACTCCAACCCCAACCTTCCGAGGGGATACTCCAACCTCACTTTTCAAAATTGTCGAGATTGAAAAATTTTCCTCTGCCAAATTTATTTGTCATCCATGAGAATACTCCAACCCCATCTTTCTGAGGAGATACTCCAACCATGTCTTTCAACTTCAATTAAATTTTTCTCCTTCCTGGACTTTCATGAATATCTCAAACAAATTTCGTTTAATCAAGAAACCCAAATGCATCCTGAAAATTATTGATTTGATTATTCCTAAATAATTGATGCCAATTGCGAGATAAATTCTTATAGTCTATCCCTTTTTCTTTGTCATTGCATTGAATGATCCATGTTATGTTACTTCATTTGTTGCCTTACTAACATGATTTCTTTATGATGATTTGCATTCATGTTTTCTAATCGTTTCAAGTAAAACTAAAGGTAATATTCCACGTGGGTATCTCTCCAGTGCCTAAAGTGGAGTATTCCATTTTTTAAACTAAAATCCAAAAGTCATTTTTATTGAAAATCTCTATACTCCTTATCTCTCCGGGGCGTATATGAGATTAAATCTTTTTCATCAAAAATCATATTTGTATTTCTATAAGATTCATGAATTAAAAAGGGTTATATCGAAATAATGATGAGTTAAGATCGAAAGAATTGAAACTAAGATAAGACATAGCTAGTAAGGTACCGATTTCGGGCATCACGAAAAGGTTCGTACCTTATCGTGCTTAACCAACTCCCGAACCCAACGATGAATCTTTGTATTACGTAGACCACAGCATCGATGTTTTGAGTTTCGTAACTCAAAACATAGGTTTCAATAGGCATCTGATCATGCCTAGCCCTAAATGTCGATGGTGACTTTATGCATTGGCCATGTCATGATGGTCATCCGAGACTAATAAGATGAGTGATTCATCTTATGGTCCCATTCACTGTATCACAAGTCAGGAATTCGTACATTCTTATTCTCATCACATCGTGAAAGAAAAGTCTCGGTCAAGAAGACATTTCCAAGTCAAAAAAATATTTTAACTCGTACGCACCCATAGATCCGAGAGGATCGACCTGGGGTACGTTGCGACAGTCATCAAATTACCTTTTTGAAAGTATCTTATTTGCCCCCAAACGTGCTTGGATGAAAGAGTTATGATTTTTTGAACCTTTGTTGTCTAGGACTTTGGAATCAGCGACTTAAATTCTGTTTGGGCCATTTTAACCCATCAGATGATTTTTCTAGATTTTCTAAACATTTTTCTTGAAAGGTTCATGAAATTCTCTTTTCTAAATGGTATTGTTTGTGATTGATGATTCTGCATAAGTCTAGAACAATTTTTCAAAGTTCACTACACCTTTTCCCCTACACGTGTTAACAGTTCTGAGCCAAACCCAACTTCAAAAATTAATTACTTTGAGAAAGTGATTTTTTAAGATTTTTGGAATATTTTTATATTAACCTTTGCCTGGTTGACTTTCCAATGGCACCTGATTTGCCCCTTGAAGCCTTCGCACAAACCTAAAATAAATTCGAGATGGTGGATAGCACAATGTTTCCCCTATTTTGGACTTAAGAAAAATCAAATAATTTTTCCCAAATTGTCTTTTTCAAGGTATTTGATTGCCTCAAAATGAATTCAACCAATTCCCCTTGTAGTCATTTGTCATGAAAAAGGTCCCACGAGGCTCGGATCAAGGCTTAAAAAGAAAAATTAATTTAGTCTTTTTACTTCAAATACCGGTCTTAATTTTGAAATCCACTTTTCACTAAAAATATTTTATTTTTCAAAAGTTATTAGGATCTTTATCATTCAAGGATATACTCTAACCCATTTTTCAAACTTCAAAAATCTAAATTTTTTTCTCTCCCAGATTTCTCTAGATCCTTTTATCAAAACTTTTTTCTATGCCTCAGGCGACCACCAAGTCCAAACACGTCTCAAAATGTCATTTTGGTTAATCCTAAATAGTTAGGTCAATTGCAAGATACATCCTGACTGCCCCTCCTTTTTTTGCTTCATGTTATAGTTATTATATTCTTTTTCATCTTACTAACACATTTCTTTCCGTAATGATAATTTTGCATCCATGTTTAAAAATCGAGTTTCTCAAAATCTAAGGCAATGTTTCGTATTGGTATCCCTCCAGTGCTTGATATGGAATACCTTTTTCAAGTCAAGTCCGAAAATATATTAAACCTTTGCATATCGCCATACCTCCAGTTAGGTAATGGTATCAAACCTTTTTGCAAAAACCGCATTTATTGTTTTCAAAATTCATGCATTATAAGGAGATTATATTTAAATAGTGACATAATAAAATGAAGAAAAGATTAAGATATTATACCACTATGAGGTATCGATTTAGGGTATCGTAAGGGTGCTAATACTTTCCCACACATGCCCTACTCACGAACCTTTTAAAATGAGTTCTGGTATACATAGTCCATAAAATCAATACTTTGAGTTTCGTAACTCAAAATTAACGGTTTTAATAGGTGCTCGGTGCCTAGCCCAAAATGATTGGTGGTGACTTCAAGTCATTGGCCATTTTATGGTGGCCATCCAAGATTAATTGGACGAGTGATTCATCCAACGGTTTTCCCCTAAGACTTTTATTTCGCTATACATAATCCAAATCCCAATCAAAGGATATCCCAAAGGCACATTATTTTATTTTTCATTTTTTTAAGTAGCCTGCATCATTCGAGCGATCAGGGCCATGACAGTTGGTCTATAGTTGTAATTAAGAAATAATTATTTATTTTACAATATAGTTGGTTTATAATCCAAATTAATAGGATTAATTGTAAAATATTTTTTTATAATTTTTTGTATATTATAATTGTTTATTAATTAGTATAATTGTTTATAGGATAAAGTATTTACATTAAGATAATTGTATTATAATTGTTTATTTAATAGAATTGTTGGTATTATGAATTAATTGTTTATAATTAATATAATTGTATTTTAATTATTTAATATAATATATATAATTATATTAATAATTATGTAATTCTGTTAATTTGATATCTTTGAATTTGACTTAATCATTTTTACGTACATGAAAATGATCTTTGAATGCAATCACATGATGGAGCTAAACTTTTAAGCAAGAGGTAGTGAGGTGGATCTACTTACAATCTGTTGAAGGATGATTTATATAATATTTTAAAGAATTGTATTTTAATGTGTAATGATCTAATTTTTTTAAGTCAAAAAATTAGATTTAAAATCAAATTACTATGATAAATTATATAAAATATAAGTTAAATTAAGACATAAAACGAAAATAACATGAAAAATACTCGAAGCATGACACATCATAAAAAAATAACATGAATACCCCATAAATATATTAACTATCAAAATATATATATAATAAAATATTATTGAGTATAAATTTATAAAAATTTATAATACTTTGAATATATAAAAAATTAATATAAACATAAATTTTTTCCACTTTCCTTTCTTTTTCTCTTTGTCTATATAAAAACATATTAAAATATAAATAAAATAAATTATTAAAACATAAAATTTATATATATTTATAATATTTAAAATATATGAAAAATTTATGCAAACTAGAAAAAACAAATTTACTTTAAAAAAGCACAGGTTGCCGAGCGGCATCCACAGAAACAGAAATAAAATTACCAGCCAAGGAAATTTACGGAAACAATCTTTTTTTAAGATATAATGGAAATACTAAATTAGCTTTCCAATTATATCTTACGTCATATCTTGGTTGTCATAAATTGGTGCTTTTCCAATTGTAAATCAAGCTGCTGCAATCAATTTAGGGTCAGTTTTTATATAGTTTTATAGGTTACTACACATTAAAATATTTTTTAAGAAACCTTTGTAATTAATTTGGTCTAAGATTCTCAAATCGTAATTTTTACGTTTCATGCATTACCCGACAGCTAAGCGAGTGAGTTGTTCCTAAAATACATTATATTATCTCCTTGTGATACTGTAATCACATAAACAATTTTTTAAAGAAATATATTATAAAAATAACAATTAAAATAATAAATGTATTATCTTACACGAATATGCCGAGATATTTGTGCCAACCATCTTTAACCTATTCGTCTCTGGTCGCCGCATCAATATTTGTATTTATTTATATTACTATAAAATCTTTAAGATTCATACAGTGAATCAATTTATACTAAATCAATCAATAGAATTATATAAAAGTTAAAATAAAACTCTATATATATATATTTATCAGGATATTTGTATGTTTTACTGTTTTATATTAAAAATTAAAATTAAATCTTTCTAAAAACTATCCATTTTTTTAAAAAATAAAACAATAACCACTCGCATAACTTTCTTTTTTTGTATATTTTTAACAATTTTTTCTCCATACACGGCAGATGTGCCAATTCTAGTATTTATATAAACATTTAATTTTGTTAATTAATAAAAATTATCATGATTTTGTTTTGAGGTTTACATTTTTTTTCTTTAAAATTATCAGTGACCAAAAATTAACATTTAATGATGTTTGGATATGGGTTTTCTTCTTTTACCTTTTTTCCTTAGAAAAACAAACTTAAGTTTAATTTCAACCTAAATACTTGGTTTGTCAAGTCTCTCATTATCAGTTCTCTCCAATACAGCACGAGTGAATGACCTAAATAATCTCGATCATGGCAATTAACTGAACTCGTCAAGTTCAAAATTTTTTCATATATGTGTTTAGATTAGATCATTTGTACATATACGTTACATTTTATATTGTTTATGTCAATTATATAATTATAAATAAAATAAAAATTATTAAATATATAAAAAATTTAAATACAAATATGATATATATATTTAAAATATCATATTAATCATATCATTAAATTATTTTTACATCTATTTAACATATTATATCCATATCATCTTATTTTAAATTATCATATCTAAATAGGCCAAAAGAAATCCAGAACGATGGGATGTGGATTGCATTGCGTCACTTGGGGAAATTTTCAAAATTTTCAAATTAATTTTATTGTCGAAAATAAAATGCCACCTGGTTTTAGGCAACTTGTGGAGGGATGCGTGAGGCGACCCTAGTGGCGTGTTTTTGATTCCGTCACTAGAAAACTGACCATGTTACTTTTTTTTTTTTGGTGAATTCTCTATAATTTTTAATTTTTTATAAATTTTTGAAGTAAAAGGACTAAAAAATAAGAAAAATCAATTTTCAGTGGATCACTCGCACATGGGGGAGGCCATGTTCCATTTTAGGAATGCGTACGACGTAGTGGTCAGGTGCAATTTATAAAAGTTCGGAACAGTTTACTAAGCAGAGAAAATTTTATTAATCAAATGAAGGTTTTTTTTATACAAATAATATATTTTTTATATATGAAAATTGGTTAAAATCATATTATTTATCGAAATAGGTCAATTTTTCAATTTAATTGAGAAATCGTCATATGAAATGATGATTTCTTAATTTAGTTGAGAAATCACCGCCAAATCAGATGGCGATTTCTCAACTTATTTTGAAAAATCACCAAATCAAATGACGATTTCTTAACTAATTTAATATCAATTGCAAAATCCGACGATCGGAGCCGGATTTTAGAGAGATCAATTGAGAAATCGCCATGTGATATGGCGATTTCCCACCAAGAATTACTTTTTTTTTAATTTTTGGTTTTTTTTGTCTTTTTGTTTTTCTTTGTCTTTTTACTTTTTTTTTGTTTTATTTTTCAAGATGGACAGAGGGATATGACTTCTGTCATATCCTTCAAGGTCACGGGTATTTTAATCGTGACCTTTATATAATTGAGGGACGGAGAGAGCTCTCTATAAAAAAGCTCTCTCCTTCCTCTTACAAATTGTAAGAAAAAAAAAGAGCTCCTTCCTCTTACGAATCGTAAGAAAAAAAATTCGAGAAGAATATAATCAAGTTAAGGTGTTGTTGAAAGTTAAGTAATCGAG
>JBBYHL010441430.1:0-14517 GCA_038381835.1 Adansonia madagascariensis
GAATCAAAGTTCATATGTCAATTAGGACAAAGATGAAATCACATAATAATCACCCTTTCTTTTCATTATTGGGCACCGTAAACTCGTTCAACTCATTGGGATAAATGACATTAATACCTTGGTTTCATAAGAGGAGCTTTTTTCCATCATTTTTTTTGAGTTAAAGTTTATTTATCAGATGGGACAAACACATATTCACATAATAATTTCTTTTCTTTTCATGATTAGGCACCATAATCTCATTCTCCTCATTGGGGAAAATGACATTGATGCTTTGGTTCCATAAGATAAGCTTCTATTTTTGTTATTTTTTAGTGTTAAAGTTCATTTGTCAAATAGGACAAATACAGATTCACATAATAATCTCCTTTCCTTTCATGATTGGGTACCATAAACTCAATCTCCTCATTGGGATAAATCACATAGAAGCTTTGGTTTCATAAGAAATGCTTTTTTTCATCATTTTTTAGCGTTAAAGTTTATTTATCAATTGGTACAAATGCAGAATCACCTAATAATCTTTTTTCTTTTCATGATTGGTCACCATAAACTCATTCTTCTCATTGGGATAAACAGCATTGATGCTGTGGTTCTATAAGAAAAGTTTCTCTTTCTATCATTTTTTAGAATAAACTTCATTTGTCAAATGGGTCAAACAAGGATTCTTGTAGTAATCCCCTTCTTTCTCATGATTGGGCACCATAAACTCATTATCCTCATTGGGATAAATGACATCGATGCATTGATATTATTTAAAATGCTTTTGTTCTCACATTTTTTAGAATCAAAGTTCATCTGTCAATTAGGACAAAGATGAAATCATATAAAAATCACCCTTTCTTTTCATTATTAGGCACCGTAAACTCATTCTACTCATTAGGATAAATGACATGAATGCTTTGGTTTCATAAGAGGAGCTTTCTTTCCATCAGTTTTTTGAGTTAAAGTTTATTGTCGATGGGACAAACACATATTCATATAGTAATCTCTTTTCTTTTCATTACTAGGCACCATAATCTCATTCTCCTTACTGGGAAAATTGACATTGATGCTTTGGTTCCATAAGATAAGCTTCTCTATCCATCTTTTTTTAGTGTTAAAGTTTATTTATCAATTAGGATAAATACAGATTCACATAATAATCTCCTCTTTTCTAATGATTGGGCACCATAAACTCACTCTACCTATTGGGATGAATGATAATAATGCTTTGGTTTCATAAGAAAAGCTTCTCTTTCCATCAATTTTCTAAGCTTTGTCAATTAGGATAAACACAGATTCACATAGTAATCTCTTTTTTTTACATGATTGGACACCATAAACTTATTCTCCCCATCAGGAGGAATGACATTTATGCATTAGTTTCATAAGAAAAGCTTCTCTTTCCATCATTTTTTTGAGTTAAAGTTCATTTGTCAGTTGGGACAAACACAGCTTCACATAGCAATCTCCCTTCTTTTCATGATTGGGTACCAGTAACTCATTCTCCTCATTGGGATAAATCATATTGATGCTTTGGTTTCATAGGAAATGCTTCTCTTTTCATTATTTTTTAGAGTTAATGTTTATTTGTCAGTTGGGACAAATATGGATTCATATTGTAATCTTTCTTTTCTTGATTGGGTACAATAAACTCAATCTCATCATTGGGATAAAAGAAATTGATGCTTTGGTTGCATAAGAAAATATTCTCTTTCCATTATTTTTTAATGTTAAAGTTCATTTGCCAATTGGGACAAACACAGATTCACATAATAATTTTTTTTTTTTATGATTGGGCACTGTAAACTCATTCTCCTTATTGGGATAAATGGCATTGATGCTTTGGTTTCATAAGAAAAGCTTCTCTTTCCATTATTTTTTAGAGTTAAAGTTCATTGGTCAGTTGGGACAAACATGGATTCACATAATAATATCTTTTCTTTTTGTGATTAGGCACCATAAACTCAATCTCCTCATTGGGATAAATGGCATTGATGCTTTGGTTTCATAAGAAAAGCTTCTCTTTCCATCATTTTTTAGAGTGAAGTTCATTTGTCAATTGGGACAAACACAGATTCATATAGTAATCTCCTTTCTTTTCATGATTGGGCACCATAAACTCATTCTCCTCTTTAGCATAAATGACATTAATGCATTGCTTTCATTTAAAAAGCTTTTGTCCCTCTATTTTTTAGAATCAAATTTTATCTATCAACTAGGATAGACAGAATCACATAATAATCACCGTTTCTTTTCATGATTAGGCACCGTAAACTCATTCTACTCATTAGGATAAATGACATTGATGCTTTGGTTTCATAAGAAAATCTTTTATTTCCATCATTTTTTTAAGTTAATGTTAATTTATCAATTGGGACAAAGACGGAATCACATAATAATCACCATTTCTTTTCATGATAGGGTACCATAAACTCGTTCTACTAATTGGGATAAATGACAGTGATGCTTTGGTTTCATAAGAAAAGCTTCTCTTTCCATCATTTTTTAGTGTTAAATTTCATTTGTCAATTGGGACAAACACGGATTCACATAATAATTTGCATTCTTTTTATGATTGGGCACCATAAACACATTCCCCACATTGGGATGAATGTTATTGATGCATTGGTTTCATTTGAAAAGCTTTTGTCACCACCATTTTTTAAAATTAAAGTTCATCTGTCAATTAGAAAAAACATGGAATCACATAATAATCACCCTTTCTTTTCATAATTGGGCTCCATAAACTCGTTCTACTCATTGGGATAAATGACATTGATGCTATGGTTTCATAAGAAAAGCTTCTCTTTCCTCTATTTTTAGAATTAAAGTTAGTTTGTCAACTAGGACAAACACGAATTCATATAGTAATCTACTTTCTTTTCATAATTGGGTGCCGTAAACTTATTCTCCTCATTGGGATAAATGACATTGATGCTTTGGTTTCATAAGAAAAGCATTTTCTTCCATCATTTTTTAGTGTCAAAATTCATTTATCAATTAGGACAAACACTGATTCACATAATAATCTCCTTTCTTTTCATGATTGAGCACCATAAACTCATTCTCCTCATTGGGATGAACAACATTGATGCTTTGGTTTCATAAGAAAAGCTCCTCTTTCCATCAATTTTTAGAATTAAAGTTTATTTGGCAATTGAGACAAACAAGGATTGACTTAGTAATCTCCTTTCTTTTCATAATTAGGCACCATAAACTTATTTCATCATTGGGATAAATAACATCAGTGCATTGGTTTCATTTAAAGAGCTTTTGTTCCCACCATTTTTTAGAATCAAATTTCACCTGTCAATTAGGACAAAATGGAAACACATAATAACCACCCTTTTTTTTCATGATTAGGCACCATAAACTCTTCTACTCATTGGGATAAATGACATTGATGCTTTGGTTTTATAAGAAAAGCTTCTCTTTCCATCATTTTTTGAGTTAAAGTTCATTTGTCAATTGGGACAAACACAGATTCACATAGTAATCTCCTTTCATGATTGGGCACCATAAACTCATTCTCCTCGTTAGGATAAATGGCATTGATGATTTGGTTCAATAAGAAAAGCTTCTTTTTGCATCATTTTTTAGTGTTAAAGTTCATTTGTTAATTGGGACAAACACCTATTCATATAATAATCTCTTTTCTTTCTATGATTGGGCACCATAAACTCATTTTCCTTATTGGGATGAATGACATTAACGCTTTGGTTTCATAAGAAAAGCTTCCCTTTCTGTCATTTTTTTGAGTTACAGTTGATTTGCCAATTGCGATAAACACAGATTCACATAGTAATCTCCTTTCTTTTCATGATTAGGCTTCATAACTGATACTCCTCATTGGGATGAATGACATTGATGCTTTGGTTTATAAGAAAAGCATCTCTTTCCACTAATTTTTAGAGTTAAAGTTCATTTATCAGTTAGGACAAACACAAATTCACATAGTAATCTCCTTTTGTTTGATGATTGGGTAGCATAAACTCGTTCTCCTTGTTGGGATAAATGACATTGATATTTTGGTTTCATAAAAAAGCTTATCTTTCCATTATTTTTTAGAGTTAAAGTTCATTTATCAGTTAGGATAAACATAAATTCACATAGTAATCTCTTTTTATCTATTGATTGGGTAGCATAAACTCATTCTCCTCATTGGGATGAATGACATTGATGTTTTGGTTTCATAAGAAAAGCTTCTCTTTCCATTATTTTTTAGAGTTAAAGTTCATTTGTCAATTGGGATAAACACAGACTCACATAGTAATCTCTTTTCTTTTCATGATTGGCTGCTATAAACTCAATCTTCTCATTGGGATAAATCGCATTGATGCTATGGTTTCATAAGAAAAGCTTTTCTTTCCATCTTTTTTTAAAATTAAAGTTCATTTGTCAATTGCGACAAACATAGATTGACATAGTAATCTCCTTTCTTTTCATGATTCGATACCATAAACTCAATCTTCTCATTGGGATAAATCATATTAGTGCTTTGATTTCATAAGAAAAGCTTCTTTTTCTATTATTTTTTAGCGTTAAAGTTTATTTATCAATGGGACAAACACAGATTCACATAATAATGTCCTTTCTTTTAATGATTAAGCACCATAAACTCATTCTCTTTATTGGGATGAACGGCATTGATGCTTTGGTTTCATAAGAAAAGTTTCTCTTTACATCATTTTTTAAAATTAATGTTCATTTATCAATTGGGTCAAGCACAGATTCTTATAATAATCTCTTTTTTTTCATGATTGGGCACCATAAACTTTTCTCTTCATTGGGATAAATGACATCGATGCATTGGTTTCATTTAAAAAGCTTTTGTTTTCACCATTTTTTAGAATCAAAGTTCATATGTTAATTAGGACAAAGACGGAATCACATAATAAACACCTTTCATTTGAAGACCATAAACGCATTCCACTTATTAGGATAGATGACATTGATGCTTTGGTTTCATAAGAAGAGCTTCTCTTTCCATCAATTTTTTTGAGTTAAAGTTCATTTATCTATTGGGATAAATACAGATTCATATAGTAATATCTTTTCTTTTCATGATTGGGCACCATAATCTTATTCTCCTCTCTATGATAAATGATACTGAAGCTTTGGTTTCATAAGAAAAGCTTCTCTTTCCATCATTTTTTAGTGTTAAAATTCATTTGCCAATTAGGACAAACACAGATTCATATAATAGACTCTTTTTTTCTCATGATTGGGCAACATAAACTCATTCTGCTCATTAGGATGAATGACATTAATGCTTTGATTTCATAAGAAAAGCTTTTCTTTCCATCATTTTTTTGAGTTAAAGTTCATTTGTCAATTAAGACAAATACAAATTCATATAGTAATCTCTTTTCTTTTCATGATTGAGCATCATAAAATCATTCTCCTTATTGTGAGGAATGACATTTATGCTTTGGTTTCATAAGAAAAGCTTCTCTTTCCATTATTTTTTTGAGTTAAAGTTCATTTGTCAGTTGGGACAAACACAGATTCACATAGTAATCTTATTTCCTTTCATTATTGGGCACCACAAACTTATTCTCCTTGTTGGTATGAATGACATGGATGCTTTGGTTTTATATGAAAAGCTTCTCTTTCCACCATTTTCTAGAGTTAAAGTTCATTTGTCAGTTAGGACAAACATGAATTTACATTGTAATCTCCTTTCTTTTCATGATTGGGTACCATAAACTCATTCTCCCCATTGCGATAAATGACATTGATGCTTTGGTTACATAAGAAAAAATTGTCTTTCAATCATTTTTTTATGTTAAAGTTAATTTGTCAATTAGGACAAACACGGATTTACATAATAATCTTCTTTCTTTTCATGATTAGGCACCATAAACTCATTCTCCTCATTGAGATAAATGACATTGATGCTTTGGTTTCATAAGAAAAGCTTCTATTTCCATCATTTTTTAGAATTAAAATTCATTTGTCAACTGGGACAAACATAGATTTACATAGCAATCTTCTCTCTTTTCATAATTAGGCACCATAAACTCATCTTCCTGATTAAGGTAAATGATATTAATGTATTGGTTTCACTTAAAAAGCTATTGTTCCCTCCATTTTTTAGAATCAAAGTTTATCTATCAATTAGGATGGATGGTATCACATAATAATCACCTTTTTTTTTCATCATTGGGCACCATAAACTCATTGTACTGATTGGGCTAGGTGATATTGATGCTTTGGTTTCATAAGAAAATCTTCTTTTTCCATTATTTTTTTGAGTTCATGTTCATTTGTCAACTGGGGCAAACATGGATTCACATAGTAATCTCTTTTCTTTTCATGATTGGGCACCACAAACTCAATCTCCTCATTGGAATAAAATGACATCGATGCATTGGTTTCATTTAAAAAGCTTTTATTCCCATCATTTTTTAGAATTAAAGTTCATCTGTCAATTAAGAGAAAGATAGAATCACATAATAATCACCCTTTCTTTTCATGATTGGGCACCATAAACTGGTTCTACTCATTAGGATAAATGACATTAATGCTTTGGTTTCATAAGAAAAGCTTATATTTCCATCATTTTTTGAGTTGAAGGTTATTTGTAAATTGGGACAAACATAGAATCACACAGTAATCTCTTTTCATAATTGGGCACCATAAGCTCATTCTCCTGATTAGGATAAATGATATTGATACTTTGGTTTTATAAGAAAAGCTTCTCATTCCATCATTTTTTTGTGTTAAAGTTCATTTATCAATTGAGACAAACATGGATTCACATAATAATCCCCTTTCTTTTCATGATTAAGCACCATAAACTCATTCTCTTTATTGGGATGAATGACATTGATGCTTTACTTTTATAAGAAAAGCTTCATTTTCTATTTTTTTGAGTTAAAGTTTTTTTGTCAATTATGACAAAAACAGAGATTCACATAGTAATCTTCTTTCTTTTCATGAGGGCACCATTAATTTATACTCCTTATTGGGATAAATGACACTTATGCTTTGGTTTAATAAGAAAAGCTTCTCTTTCCATCATTTTCTAGAGTTAAAGTTCATTTGTTAGTTGCGATAAACATAAATTCACATAGTAATCTCTTTTCCTTTCATTACTGGGCAGCATAAACGCATTCTCCTCATTAGGATGAATGACATTGATGATTTGGTTTCATAAAAAATGCTTCACTTTCCATTATTTTTTTGAGTTAAAGTTCATTTGTCAATTAGGACAAACACGGATTCACATAGTAATCTCCTTTCTTTTCATGATTAGGTACTATAAACTCAATCTCTTCATTGGGATAAATCACATTAATGCTTTGGTATCATAAGAAAAGCTTCTCTTTCTATCATTTTTTAGTGCTAAAGTTCATTTGTGAATTAGGACAAACACAGATTAACATAGTAATCTTTTTTTTTTTTGTGATTGGGCACCGTAATCTTGTTCTCCTTGCAGGGATAACTGACGTTGATGCTTTAGCTTCATAAGAGAAGCTTCTCTTTCTATTTTTTTTGAGTTAAAGTTCATTTATTAATTGTGACAAACACAGATTCATATAGTAATCTCCTTTCTTTTCATGATTAAGCACCATAAACTCTATCTCCTGATTGGGATAAATCATATTGATGCTTTAGTTTCATATGAAAAGCATCTCTTTCCATCATTTTTTAGCACTAAAGTTCATTTACCAATTAGGACAAACACGGATTCACATAATAATCTCTTTTTTTTTCATGAATAGGCACCGTAAACTCATTCTCCTTATTGGGATGAATGGTATTGATGCTTTGGTTTCATAAGAAAAGCTTCTCATTCCATCATTTGTTAATTGCGTCAAACATAGATTCTTATAGTAATCTCCTTTTTTTTTCATGATTGGTCACCATAAACTCGTTCTCCTCATTGGGATAAATGACATCAATGCATTGGTTTTATTTATAAAGCTTTTGTTCCCACCATTTTTTAGAATCAAAGTTCATTTGTCAGTTAGGACAATGATAGAATCACATAATAATCACCCTTCTTTTCATGGTTGGGCACCCTAAACTTATTCTACTTATTAGGATAATTGACATTGATGCTTTGGTTTCATAAGAGAAGCTTTCTCTTTCCATCTTTTTTTGGGTTAAAGTTCATTTTTCAGTTAGGATAAACACAGATTCATATAGTAATCTCTTTTCTTTTCATGACTCGGCACCATAATCTCATTCTCCTTGCTGGGATAAATGATGTTGATGCTTTGGCCTCATAAGAAAAGCTTTTCTTTCTATTTTTTTAGTTAAAGTTCATTTGTCAATTGCGACAAACACAGATTCACATAGTAATCTTCTTTTTTTTTCATGATTAGGAACCATAAACTCAATCTTCTCATTGGGATGAACGGAATAGATGCTTTGGTTTCATAAGAAAAGCTTCTCTTTCCATCATTTTTTAGAGTTAAAGTTCATTTATCAGTTGGGTTAAACACAGATTCACATAATAGTCTCCTTTCTTTTCATTATTAGGTAGGATAAACTCATTCTCCTTATTAGGATGAATGATATTGATGCTTTGGTTTCATAAAAAAAGCTTCTCTTTCCATCACTTTTTAGAGCTAAAGTTCATTTGTCAATTAGGACAAACACGGATTCATATAGTAATCTCCTTTATTTTCATGATTGGGTACCATAAACTCAATCTCCTGGTTGGGATAAATCACATTGATGCTTTGGTTTCATAACAAAAGCTTATCTTTCTATCATTTTTTTAGCGTTAAAATTTATTTGTCAATTGGGAAAAACATAGATTCACATAGTAATCTCCTTTCTTTTTATGAATCGACACCATAAACTGATTCTCCTCATTGGGATAAATGGCATTGATGCTTTGGTTTCATAAGAAAAGCTTCTGTTTCCATTATTTTTCAAAATTAAAGTTCATTTGTCATTTTTGTCAAACATGGATTCTCATAGTAATCTCTTTTCTTTTCATGATTGGTGACCATAAAATCATTCTCCTTATTGGCATAATGACATCGATGCATTGGTTTCATCTAAAAAGATTTTGTTCCCTCCATTTTTTAGAATCAAAGTTCATTTATCAATTAGGATAGACTGTATCACAGAATAATCACCCTTTCTTTTCATCTTTGGGCACCGTAAACTCATTATACTCATTGGGATAAATGGCACTGATGCTTTGGTTTCATAAGAAAATCTTCTCTTTCCATCATTTTTTGAGTTAATGTTTATTTATTAATTGGGACAAACACATATTCACGTCGTAATCTCCTTTCCTTTCATGATTGGGCACCACAAACTCATTCTCCTTATTGGGATGAATGACATTGATGCTTTGGTTTCATAAGAAAAGCTTTTTTTTCCATCATTTTTTACAGTTAAAGTTTATTTATCAATTGGGACAAACATGGATTCACTTTGTAATCTCCTATCTTCTCATGATTAGGGTACCATAAATTCATTCTCTTTATTGGGATAAATAACATTGAAGCTTTGGTTTAAAAAAAAAAAGCTTCTCTTTTTGTTATTTTTTTGAGTTAAAGTTATTTGTCAATTGGGACAAACACAGATTCACGAAGTAATCTTCTTTTTTTCATGATTGGGCAGCATAAACTCATTCTGCTCATTGGGACAAATCACATAATGCTTTGGTTTCATGAGAAAAGTTTCTTTTACCATCATTTTTTTGAGTTAAAGTTCATTTGTCAATTGAGACAAACATCGATTCACATAGTAATCTCCTTTCTTTTCATGATTGGGCACCATAAACTCATTCTCCTCATTAGGAGGAATGGCATTTATGCTTTGGTTTCATAAGAAAAGCTTATCTTTCCATCATTTTTTTGAGTTAAAGTTCATTTTTTAGTTAGGACAAACACAGATTCACATAGTAATCTCCTTTACTTTCATTATTAGGCACCATAAGCTTTTTCTTCTCATTGGGATGAATGACATTAATACTTTGGTTTCATAAGAAAATCTTCTCTTTCCATTACTTTTTAGGATTAAAGTTCATTTGTCAGTTGGGACAAACACAGATTCACATTGTAATCTCCTTTCTTTTCATGATTGGGTACCATAAACTTATTCTCCTAATTGGGATAAATGACATTGATGCTTTGGTTTCATAAGAAAAGTGTTTCCTTCATTTTTTTAGTGTTAAAGCTCATTTGTCAATTAGGACAAACACAGATCCACATAATAATCTCATTTCTTTTCATGATTGGGCACCATAAAGTTATTCTCCTCATCGAGATAAATGACATTAATGCTTTGGTTTCATAAAAAAAGCTTCTCTTCTCTTTTTTTTATTGTTAAAGTTTATTTGTCAATTGGGACAAACACATATTCACATAATAATCTCCTTTCTTTCCATAATTGGGCACTATAAACTCATTTACAACATTGGGATAAATGACACTGATGCTTTGGTTTCATAAGAAAAGCTTGTCTTTCCATTATTTTTAGAGTTAAAGTTCATTTGTTAGTTGGTACAAACATAGATTCATTTAGTAATCTCCTTTCTTTTCATTATTGGGTAGTGTAAACTCTTTCTCCTCATTGGGATGAATGACATTAATGCTTTGGTTTTATAAGAAAAGCCTCTCTTTCCATTATTTTTTAAAGTTCATTTGTCAATTAGGTCAAACACGGATTCATATAGTAATCTCCTTTCTTTTCATGATTAGGTACTTTACTCAATCTCCTCATTGGAATAAATCATATTGATGCTTTGGTTTCATAAGAAAAGCTTCTCTTTCCATCATTTTTTAGTGTTAAAGTTTATTTGTCAATTAGGATAAACACGATTTCATATAGTAATTTCCATTCTTTTAATGATTAGGCACCATAAACTTATTCTCCTAACTGGGATAATGGCATTAATGCTTTGGTTTAATAAGAAAAGCTTCTCTTTCCATCATTTTTTAATGTTAAAGTTCATTTGTCAATGGAGATAAACACGGATTCACATAATAATCTCCTTTCTTTTCATGAATGGGTACCATAAACTCATTCTCCTGATTAGGATAAATGGCATGACGCTTTGGTTTCATAAGAAAAACTTCTCTTTCCATCATTTTTAGAATTAAATTCATTTTTCAATTAGGTCAAACATAGATTCTCATAGTAATCTCCTTTCTTTTCATGATTGGACACCAAAAACTCATTCTCTTCATTGAGATAAATGACATCGATGCATTGGTTACATATAAAAAGCTTTTGTTCCCACTATTTTTTAGAATCAAAGTTCATCTATTAATTCGGACAAAGATGAAATCACATAATAATCGCCCCTTCTTCTCATGATTAGGCACCGTAAACTCGTTCTACTCATTGGGATAAATGACATTGATACTTTGGTTTTAGAAGAGAAGCTTCTCTTTCCATTATTTTTTTGAGTTAAAGTTTATTTGTCAGTTGGGACAAACACAGATTCACATAATAATCTCTTTTCTTTTCATGATTGGGCACCATAATCTCATTCTCCTCACTAGATAAATGACATTGATGCATTGGTTTCATAAAAAAAGCTTCTCTTTCTATCATTTTTTAGTGTTAAAGTTCATTTGTCAATTAGGACAAACACAAACTCACAAAATAATCTCTATTTGTTTCATGCTTGGGCACCATAAACTCATTCTCCTCATTGGGATGAATGACATTGATCCTTTGGTTTCATAAGAAAAGTTTCTTTTTCCATCATTTTTTTGAGTTAGAGCTCATTTGTGAAGTGGGAGACAAATTTACATAGTAATCTCCATTCTTTTCATGATTGGGCACCATTAACTTACACTTCTTATGGGGATAAAGATATTAATACTTTAGTTTTATAAGAAAAGTTTTTTTCCATCATTTTATAGAGTTAAAGTTCATTTGTTAGTTGGGACAAACATATATTCACATAGTAATCTTTTTTCCTCTCATTATTGGGCAACATAAACTCATTCTCCTCGTTGGGTTGAATGACATTGATGCTCTGGTTTAAAAAAAAAAAGCCTCTCTTTCCATCATTTTTTGAAGTTAAAGTTCATTTGTCAATTGGGACAAACACGGATTCATATAGTAATCTCCTTTATTTTCATGATTGGGTACCATAAACTCAATCTTCTCATTAGGATAAATCACCTTGATGCTTTGGCTTTATAAAAAAAGCTTCTCTTGCCATCATTTTTTGCATTAAAGTTCATTTGTCAATTGGGACAAACACAGTTTCACATAGTAATTTTCTTTCTTTTCATGAATAAGCACCATAAACTCATTCTCCTCATTAGGATAAATGACATTGATGTTTTGGTTTCATAAGAAAAGCTTCTCTTTCTATCATTTTTAGTGCTAAAGTTCATTTGTCATTTCGTTTAAACACCGATTCACATAATAATGTCCTTTCTTTTCATAAATGGGCATAATAATCTCATTCTTCTCATTAGGATGAATGGCATTAATGCTTTGGTTTCATAAGAATACCTTTTATTTCCATCATTTTTTAGAATTAAAGTTCATTTGTCAATTGCGTCAAACTAGGATTCTTATAGTAATCTCTTTTCTTTTCATGATTGGGCACCGTAAACTCATTCTCCTCATTGGGGTAAATGACATCGATGCATTGGTTTCATATAAAAAGCTTTTGTTCCGACCATTTTTTTAGAATCAACGTTTATCTATCAATTAGGTTAAAGATGAAATCACATAATAATCACACTTTCCTTTCATGATTGGGCACCGTAGACTCATTCTACTCATTAGGATTAATGACATTGATGCTTTGGTTTCATTAGATAAGCTTCTCTTTCCATCATTTTTTTGAGTTAAAGTTCATTTGTCTATTAGGACAAACACAAATTCACATAGTAATCGCTTTTCTTTTCATGATTGGGCACCATAATCTCATTCTTCTCACTAGGATAAATGACATTGATGCTTTGGTTTCATAAAAAAAGCTTCTCTTTCCATTCTTTTTTAGTGTTAAAATTCATTTGTCAATTAGCACAAGCACAAATTTATATAATAATCTCTTTTTTTTCATGATTGGGCACCATAAACTCATTCTGCTCATTGAGATGAATGACACTGATGCTTTGGTTTCATAAGAAAGGCCTCTCTTTTCATCATCTTTTAGAGTTAAAGTTTATTTATCAGTTAGGACAAATACAGATTCATATAGCAATCTCTTTTCTTTTAATGATTGGGCACCATAATATCGTTCTCCTCGTTGGGATAAATGACATTGATGCTCAAAAAAAAGCTTCTCTTTCAATCATTTTTTAGTGTTAAAGTTCATTTGTCAGTTAGGACAAACATAGATTCACATACTAATCTCTTTTCTTTTCATTATTGGGTAGCATAAACTCATTCTCCTCATTGGGATGACATTGATGCTTTGGTTTCATAAGAAAAGCCTCTCTTTCTACCATTTTTTAGAGTTAAAGTTCATATGTCAATTGGGAAAAACATGGATTCACATAGTAATTCTTTTCTTTTCATGATGAGGTACCATAAACTCAATCTCCTTATTAGGATAAATCGCATTGATGCTTCAATTTCCTAAGAGAAGCTTCTCTTTTCATCATTTTTTAGTGTTAAACTTCATTTGTCAATTGGGACAAACACGGATTCATATAGTAATTTTTTTTTTCATTGTTGGGCACCATAAACTCATTCTCCTCATAGAGATAAGTGGCATTGAGGCTTTGGTTTCATAAGAAAAGCTTTTTTTTCCATCCTTTTTTAGTGTTAAAGTTCATTTGTTAATTGGGACAAACACAAATTCACATAATAATCTCTTTTATATTCATAATTGGGCACTATAAACTTATTCTGCTCATTGGAATGAATGGCATTGATACTTTGGTTTCATAAGAAAAACTTCTTTTTTCATCATTTTTTACAATTAAAGTTCATTTATCAATTAGGTCAAACAAGGATTCTCATAGTAATCTCTTTTCTTTCCATGATTGGGCATCATAAACTCATTCTCCTCACTGGGATAAATGACATTGATGCATTGGTTTCATATAAAAAGCTTTTATTCCCACCATTTTTTACAATCAAAGCTCACATGTCAAATAGGGCAAAGATGAAATCACATAATAATCACCCTTTCTTTCCATGATTGGGCAAAATAAACACATTCTACTCATTGGGATAAATGACCTTGATGCTTTGGTTTCATAAGAAAACTTTCTTTTTCCATCATTTTTTTGAGTTAATGTTCATTAGTCAATTGGGACAAACACAAATTCATATAGTAATCTCCTTTTTTTTCATGATTGGACACTATAAACTCATTCTCCTCATTGGGATGAATGACATTGATGCCTTGGTTTCATAAGAAAAGCTTTTCTTTCTATCATTTTTTAAAGTTAAAGTTCATTTGTCAATTAAGACAAACACAGATTCATGTATTAATGTCTTTTCTTTTCATGATTAGGCACCATAAACTCATTCTCCTCATCGGGATAAACGACATTGATGCATTGTTTTCATTTGAAAAGCTTTTGTTCCCACCATTTTTTAGAATCAAAGTTCATTTGTTAATTAGGACAAAGA
>JBBYHL010441441.1:0-17491 GCA_038381835.1 Adansonia madagascariensis
ATATTATAATTAGCCATCATACTTGAGTTTTTTCTTTCTCTCTTTCTTTTCTTTTTCTTTCATTCTTATTGATTTTTTTTCATGTGAATCTGTTATTGAACATATCAAACATGAGTAACTAAGTTTTTTTTTTTTTTGGTTAAAAGTGATTTCAAAGTCCTAAACATGACTTTGTAAAACTAATTCTCAAAATTATTCAACAATTATCTATTGAAATTGCTTTTGTTCTTTCATAAAAATTTTTATGAATCTTATCTTGATTTGTTTAGGTGTGCAACTAAATAAACCTTGATAATTATCTATTGCTAGCTTAGAAATCTTGATCAGTAATTATCTTGTTTTCTTATTCATTATTACCAACTTGTGATCAATGATTATTGTCAACTTTTTATTGATTACGATGTAGAACATAACCTATGTCAAATAATCCAAGCTTGTGTGTTTATTGCTTAGGTCAACCTATTTTCCTTATCTTAAAACTTTTATTAAATTAATCAAGAGATCCTATTCTAGATTATTTGATAGTTAGGGATTAAATAAAGAGCATGTTCTATTTAACAACAAATTAAGAAAAGATTTGGGAGCAGAGTTTGTTGCTATCTATGGTTGATAGATTTAAGAGATAATTAGAGATAAATCTGATATAAATTCATAGTTTATGTTTAGGGGTGGTGAATGATTCTTTAAACCATACATTTCATCATCATTGTCAGTCACTATTTTGTTTTCTTAGTTTTACTTTTGGTTTTTCTTATTCTATTTGCATCTCAATGTAATCGATCCCATCAAAGTTTAATTTACATCTTTTATGAAGTCTTTTTAATTTGTTTGGTTATATTATATTAGATTTTTGTATCAATAAATTATAAATTGAGAACAATCTCTATGGATATGACCCTTACTTAATACTATACCCAATAACAAACATAATATAGTGCAAGCATTTAAGAGATACATATTTAGTGTATCAATTATGAGTGGGAAAGGATTAGAATGGCCACAATGCTCACAAATTAATGCCTAATAATCACACGTTATCTTGAACCTTAACTAAGATTAATTTTAAATTTTGGTGTTTAAATTAATTCTTATCTTATAAAAACAGATGATTTTATGTAAGGATGAATCTGGTTTCAATATTGAGAAAGGAAAAAAGTTTTCGTACTCTCTAAAGGCTTAACAAGGCACGAAATTTTTATTTTTATTTTTGAAAACTCTAATTCATTTAGTTTAAGATGGGTATTCCATTATTAATGATGATTGATGAGTTTCTCCATAGCAGCTTGAAAAAGTTCCATGGATAATTTTAACACAGGAATATTGCCTCGATTATGAACTAAAACATGAATATAATCCTATAAATGCTCCTATATCCGTTTGTTAGGAATGCATAAAAATACAATTAACAAGATATAAACAATTATGGACATAACCAAGAAAACACCATTAAGGTCCCAAAACTTTAAAACCAAAACATTTTATTTGATATTTGATGGTGATCACGTAAAATGTTTTGCATCAAAAAATTCCTCAACTTCCTTAGTAGCCTAGCTAAATTTAGAGAATTATTCTTTCGCACTAATCTTTATGTGACCCTTTGTAATGTAATTATGGTGAACTTATTACGAAATTGATTTTGCGTAAACTCCTTAGTGGCTCATCAAAATTGCTCAAAATTATTTTGTAATCTCATCGTACTCCAAAAATGATTTAAAACTAGACCTTAATTAGACATTTACTTCTTTTTGGAATATACCCAAGCAACCATGAGAATGTTGGAATTAACTTAGGAAACTTTCTATTGGAATAAAAAGTATGAAAACATTCCTAAACACCCAGTTTTAACCAAGAATGGCCAAAAATGACCTAAAGACTCGTTTTAAACTAAAATGAACTTAAAGACTATTTTTTGCCCCAAAAACCTACAAAATTGACTTTAAAGACTCAGTTTTAATATGAACGTACCAAAATGACCCTAAGGACTTGTTTTGACTTAAAGGTAACAAAATAACCTTAAAGATACTATTGGGACCTAAAGTATCAAAAGGACTTTGAAGGCTTGATTTGCCCTAAGAGTACTAGAATAACACAAAAGACTAACTTTTGGCCTAAAGTTTACCCAAAATGATCTAAAAGACTCGATTTTGGCTTGAAGATAAAAAAAAAAACCTAAGGACTCAATTTTGACTTAAAGGTACCAATATGACCTTAAAAACCTAATTTTGACCTAGATGGTACCATAATGATCCTAAAGATCGAGTTTTGACCTAAAGATAACAAATTGACCCTAAGGATTCAATTTTGACCTAAAAGTACCAAAATGGTCCTAAAAACTTGGTTTTGACCCTAAGGACTTAAGTACTTAGCTTTGACTTAAAGGTACCAAAATAACCCTAAAATCGATTTTGATCTTAGAGTACCAAAACAAACTTAAGAACTGGATTTTTACTTAAAGGTTCCAAAATGACCCCAAAAACCTAATTTTGACCTAAAGGTACAAAAATGACCCCAAGAACTCGATTTAACTATTTTATCCCTAAAAATATAAACTTGGTCAAAACTACCTTTTTCCCACACCTATTTTCAGCCACTAAAACACTCTAAAAATTTGATTTTTTCAAAACAAAAATAAGTGAAATCAAAGTTGACATATTTAAACCCAACACTAATAATCCAACCTTGAAAATTTTACTATATCTGGGTTTTTTTTAAGGTTAAAGATTATTTGTTATTCCTAGTTAACGACTAATCTAGAATATACAACTAAGAAAAGCAAAAAATTTTCTAAAGTTTTGGCTAATACAAAGGTCAAAGACCTTAGCTCAAACCATTACCTAAACTTGAAAGTTTAGGATATCAAGCTCAAAATCTTTTGTTAAATACAACAAAGAATAAAAATAAAGATAAAAAAGCACAAAGAAGCATAAAAAGAAAAAAGAATAATATATAGTTAAGAGAACTTTAGATTCGCTCAAAGTTTGGCCTTTAAAATGTTTAAAAACTTCAGCTCAAACTAATCACATAAGCTTAAAGCTTAGGATCATCAAACTCAAAATGTTGTGTTGACTATAATAAAAAACAAAAAATAAAGATAACAATACAAAAATAAGCACAAAAACAAGAACAACAAATATATATTAAAAATTTTTTTGACAAAGTATGAAATCCACCACAATCATATTATTTAAGAATGTATAATGAAAAATAATGCCATGAAGGAAAAAGAAAACCAAAATAGTAAGCGACCTTTGCCAGAATAAAATTAACTCTCTTTTCTTCCTTTCTTTTTTTTGTCCATTTCCTTCTTTTTCGGTTGATGAAGAAGCAAAAGAACAAGGCCAAGAATGCCATGAAAAATATCAAGCAAGGGGCTTTAAAACCCCTTGGTCACCTACTTCTACCTTTTCCTTCTATGTTTCCCCCTTCCCTTTTTTTTTGGGGGCTTTTCATCCCACTCCCATGCATTTTGCTTGGTTATTCAACACCTACCCCATTATGATGAATTATAATTGGCCATATCTCTTATAATCTTGGATCTAGATGCTCTCTATTGACTTATGATTTCCTATACACTAACTATGCCAAGTCTTCCAAAAATCACCTTTTAATATTAATTCCATACATAATATAAAATTCTACCTTAATACCTATTGGTTCCCAGCATGTTTGAAAAGTCTTTCTTGGTTCTCATTAGTTCCCAACATGTTTGAACATCTAGCTTAATTCCTATTGATTCCAATTAAGGTTGAAAATTTAACTTAATTCCTATTGGTTTCCATTAAGGTTGAAAAGTCTAGTGTGATTTCTATTGGTTCCCTAACATATTTGAAAAGTTTTCTTTGGTTCTCATTGCTTCCTTACATATTTGAAAAGTTTAGTTTAATTCCTAGTGCTTCTAATTAAGGTTAAAACTCTGGCTTAATTCCTATTGGTTTCAATTATGGTTGATAAGTTTAGAATAGTCGCTATTGGCTCCAATTAAGGTTGAAAATCTAGATTAATTCGTACAGGCTATAAGACAAAGTCATAAGGTTTTCCACGCCTGTGTGGCAATTTCTTGAATTTTCATTGGTGTTCAAGAAACACAAAAAGTCAAAATAATTAAGTTGGCCAAATTTTTATTCTTTTGGAGCTTCAATACCAATTCATAGCCAAATTGGGATGTGACATTCATGGAGCAAGACTTTAAAACAAATCCTAGTGCCAAGAGAAATTGATTTTAGAGGCTTAGACAGAAGTAGATGTCTACAATATCAAAAGAGTAAGCAAATTTAAGTAAAAGCTATCTAATACAATTTATTGCATAAATAAATTAATATATACGATAATGATCTATGTAACTTGTGGTAGTTTGTGTAAATTTAGTCATGTTAAGTGGCAATTCTTTTTATGAATGATTAAAGACTAAATTATAATAAACATTATCACTAATGTAATGTTTTAAATAATTTAGAATGCATACATGTGATAGAAGTTAACGATGCATGTGAGATTACATAAATTTGTTATTTAAACACGTAATAATTTTAGTAACATGAAACAATTTATCAGTAATTTTGTAATAAAAGTAGTAACTATGACATAAAAGTAAACAAAGTTACCAAAAAGTGCATCTTATATGATGCATTCAATAAATACATTGTAATACATTGTCATGATTTATTTTACTTGTATACTTTTGTGTTAAATTTGGTAATGTAAAGCAGTAACTTTTTTTAAAAAATAACAACACTAAATTACAACAAACATTTCTACCGATATTATGTATTTAATAATTAATAATAATTTTAATCATGATAAAATACGTATGACAACAACTATTTTTTATTACCTAATAAAAGTTGTAAAAATAATAACATTTTCGTGAAACTAATAAAAGTTGTAATATATTTTTATACTACCTAAACTTAATGGTGTATGTAAATATTATCTTACTTCATTTAAGCATAATAGGTAATAATTTACTACTTGTAATAAAAGTTGTAAATTACTTAATACCGAACATCATACATGTGAAGATAATGAAAAATGTAATACTATTTTTATTACTTTTTAATAATACATTTTTGTAATTTACAAAGTTTTTAGGTAAATATAATAACTTTTTAATTATTTTTTTATCTTTTATCATAATTTATGTTTCATATAATCTAATTTGTAATTGTAATTGTAATTGTAATAGGAATAATAATATGTATTTGGCTCTTTCTAATCAAACTCATTAAAATAAATATTTTCTTAATAAAATATTAGTGATGGTAATAAAAATATATAACACTAAATTCTATTATCTATCATAATAACTTATGCAATAGATTATATAATTTTTATAACTATAATATTTAATGGTAATTTTAAATTTTTTAATCATAAAGCTTCATGTAATTAGCAATATTTCTATGTAATTATAATAATATTATCTGTTGTTTGATAATATTATGTGTAAAAAATTAACTTTAAAAATTTAGTAATCGGTTATGCAGATTTTGGGATTTCAATTCATTTTATTGACAAGATTAGTTTTGATTAGATCATGTCTTAATTTAAACGTAATCTTAGCATAAGAACTTAGAACTTCCCGCATTACTATTAAAACAAGCTCTTTAAATTTTAAATTATAGTGTCAGTGAATAGGATAACTAATATATTTACGTGGTATATACTGGTTTAGTTTGGGTTGGGCCTCAGGTGGCATCTAATCTTTTGCTTGAGAGTTAAGGTTTATACGAGGTTAGACCGCAACATGTGCCACCAAGTCAGATTTGGGTCTGAGCTTAGCGTCAAGGTGATGTGGCTTTTATCTTTTTAGAGCCTAACCTATTAGTGTTTTAAGTTCGACCCAATTGAATTTATTTATTTTGAATAAGATATTACTATCCTATTTGAACAATATCGAATTTTTAAAATTATTATCTAAATTTTGAAATTTAAAAAGCATTATCCATTACCAAAATTTCCAAAACAGTCTCGTAATTGTACGATGGTTTAATAAAATCAAAAATTGTTCATGATTTTTCTTCTTTTTGGTAAAAAATTTGAGAACTGTTTTCATCCCACGCTTCCCTATGTCGATTATGCTATTATCATCTAAGAAAGATTAACATAACTATTTGGTTTATAGTGTTACCTATAGTAAGTACTGTCAATCGATAGCATGATTGAGGAGTTCAGAGAGACAAGTTATGAATACTACCAAGCACGTAAGAGGCAAGCAAATATCACAGAGATTTCAAAATTTAACTCAATCAATGTAACTTTGGATCGGTAAAACCAATTTTACTAATATTTTTTGTCTACTAATTTTATGCTTTTGATTATTAAGTATCATTTAATAATTTGCACATTTTGCAATATTCAAATTCCTTATTTATATATATTTATATTTATATAAAACTTTGTGTTTGGTTTAATTGTTAAGAAATTTTGGCGTTACGTGAAAAAATAAAGAATAAAAATTGAATTGAATTATGTAAACTAATTATTAGCGATGACTGTTTTTTTAGCTTTTTTCGAATGCTTTTAGTATTTTATTTTCTATTGTAAAATATCTAATTTTGCCTTTTTTAAAGAAAAATGAATGCTTTTCGTATTTTATCCTTTATTTTAGAATATATGATTTTGCCATGTATGCTCTAAACATGGCACTCATCTTGACTTGATTTGATACCTATTATTGTTAAGAAATTTTATAGCAAATTTAATTTAATCTCTCAATTCCATTAAAAAACACTTGATCCTATTAAACAAGTCTATGATTGTTGTAAATCGAAAACGTTTACTTCTTATTAGTTTCAAATCAAAAGTTTGATCCTAATTAATTAAATTGATGAAAGTTTTAGTCTCAAATTAGGCATTTAGCTATGAATTATAATACAATCAAAACTTTTTCCCTTAGTTCAATTAAAATCGAATAAGGACAATAAATTTGAAAATAAAAATAAACATTTTTATTTAATTGTTTGAAACTAAAAGTTCGCGAATTTCACCAATACAATTTCTTCTAAATCTTACGTACGTATATATATATATATATAAAGGTAGAAATTCTCATTTATTTTTACACATGTATGATCATCTATTTCAACCTAGCCAATCTATAGATCCGTACATTTGACTAAATTTGAGTTATTTTATTACTTTTTCAATAAACACCTATTTAAGTAAGCTAGGCCTCTCTTCCTTTTCTTTTTCTTTTTTTTTCCCTTTTACATATATTTTACTATTTTATAAGCTTTATATTAAATTTGGGCAAAGGCCTCTTTTTAGAAGAATCACAAATTAAAAAAAAATGCAAAAGAATTCATAAAATCCCCAACAATCACAAAAATAGTAAAAATAATATTGAAATCTCGATTAAAAAAAAAACTGAAATTCCACACTAACCAGAAAGAGATTAAAAAAAAGTATTATTAAGTAAAACTCTGATATAAATATGCACTTAATAAAATTCAATAAATATCAATCAACCATTAATTTTGTGTTAATGAAGAATAAATTATGTAATTATATTAATTATAATTTATATGTTAAAATTGAGTTTAACTTTTATGCTTATATGATATTTCAAAAAAAATTATATATATATATTAAAGATATTTTATTTTTACTATTATTCTGGAATTTCAAAAAAAGAAATAAATAAATGAAAACATAAAAATAATATTCTTAATTAAATTAAAATGAATAACATGACACATTTGAAATATTTGCTTATAGTGATATACTGAATATATATATATATATATATATATATATATAAAAGAAATGCTATAATGTATTAAAAGCATATTTATGCTTGAGTTTTTCTTTTTTGTATAATTTTTGAAGGATGATCACTCGAAACTAACTCTTTGGGACTCACGTATATTTATCATTAAATGAAAGGAATAAGTTGCGAACATCTCATCATAACTTTGTGGGTGGTTCAAGTTTACCATCAATCGTTCAATTGGTTTAATTTTCCGATCGTAGGTCTAACTTTGAGTCAAATTTACCATTCCCAACAAAAACAATTTTCTTTGAGGTCACATCACTCTTTCAGCAACCTTTTACTTCACCTCTTCGTAAGCTGGGACAAATTTATACCGTATATAGTTATTTAAAATATAAATTTTAAATTTTTTTAAATTTATTTATATTTATAAATAAATAATTTTAATTTATTTAAATTATTTTTTAAATTATTTTTTAAAAACATAACTTTTAAAAATTTAATTTTTAATAATTTAATATTTTCTTTTATTAATTTTTAAATTTTAAATAATTTATTTTTTAATATTTACACTATAATATTACATATATATATATATATTTCTTGTATAATAAAAATTATCTAATATATAAAAATATAACATTAATATATATAATTAAAAATTGATCAAACTAAACTTGAGCTTTGAAAGTAAAACCAAAGCCCAATCCATTTTTTAAAATACCTAATTTTTTATTTAAATTTATTTTTCGAATTTAATATTTTTGTTTAAACTTTCAAAATATAAAATAAATTTTTAAATTTAGACAAATAACCCTACCCACGAACAACTCACCTTCTCCATTATTGTTGCTTTGGGGAGGTCAGTAAGGAAGAAAGGTAGCCCTCCAAAAACTATCCCATGCAAACGAAAGGTAAACTTTTGGGTAAGCAGACTTCTTGAAGCGATGCAATATCGTCCTGGGTTTCAGAATCCAAATCCTTTTTACCACATTCACAATTCCTTTTTCATTTACTCATTGCTGCTACAATGCAGCATATACAAATTGGAAGTCGAGTTTAGATGATTGCAATGCTGTATGGAGATCATTATCCACGTACTTCGAATCCAACGAGGAAAAAGAACAAGAAAAACCCTACTTTTCAACTTTTGACATCCTCATAAGAATTATCTTTTCAGCACAAGATTGCGAAGGCCATGCATAAAACTAAACAAGACAAATTTATAAGAACAACTAATATAACAGAACATGTCTATCTGAGCTGAGGAAATCAATTCATATGTGTTCCATTCCATTCACTTGCAAACAAAATAAAATGCAAATTCATTAGACTTACGAAAAGAAAAATTAGAGCAGTTCAATTAGAGGCACCATCTAGAGACACCCACCCCTGAGTGCAAGCACAAGATGCAGCACAGAACCACCCTCAATATTGTAGTCGCGTGCCGTCTTGTCATCAGCAAGTTGCTTCCCAGCATATATAAGCCTGCAACAAGCGGTCAAAACACTTGGATTAACATTAAAACGACAAGATGGCCCAAAATAAGCATTAATTTGACAAGTCAACAAGCAGAACACTATGGTTATGAACTTAATCCAAGACCTGAACGGTCAACAAATAAGTCATTCGTACCTGATACATATTTATGACCTAACAACCCAATCATGTCTTACCACTTAATAAATATGGAATCTAACAATTATGTGGAACTATGGAATACCTTCCTGGTAACTTAGGCACAAAATATCTAACAAATCAAAATTATACCTAATTGCATCGGACAACAGAACATTCTTAACAATCCAACTTATATGGAAGGATGTAAAATTATCAAATTTTATATCCTTAATTCAAAATAGTCGTGAAAAAGGAGTCTTAAGTACAACTTTGGAGAAATATGGCCAAGTAGTTCCCCTAAGAAATTATATTAGCCAATGGCAAATAATATCTTACGGATTTCACAGCATAATAACAATGCAGAAACATGTCATTAATCAATTAAATCCTAGAGTTGCGTTTAGTAAAGTATCAGAGGACCAAAATGGGTACCTCTGCTGCACTGGAGGGATTCCTTCTTTCTCTTCAACCCGTTCCTTGATACGATCAATGGTATCAGTTGGTTCGATGTCAATTTCAATTTCTTTCCCAGTGAGAGTCTTCACCTTGATCATAGTTCCTCCCCTAAGCCTTAAAACAAGGTGAAGAGTGGACTCCTTTTGGATGTTATAATCAGCTAGGGTTCGGCCATCTTCCAATTGCTTACCAGCAAAAATCAACCTCTGCTGATCAGGAGGGATGCCTTCTTTATCCTAGAAAGTGTAATCCACTTTCAGTGATCATGAAGAAAGCATTACGTACAAACAATATTCTATTGAAATTGCAGCCCCAAAATTGAGAGGGTACCAATAGATTGAAATTAAAAATTAAAATAGCAAAAATAAAAGAAACACAATAATAAAAGTAGTTTTTCTTATTCAATGCAACAGAAGTTTTCTTACAAGGATGCTTTGTAAGTACACAGAGCCGATAGGGAGTAATGACATCCAAACATTCAAATACGGTTTAAGTTTTAATTTAGCACTCTCTGCTCACTCACAGATCTAAATGGAATTGCAAGATTGCATGTAATCTCAAACTTTGGTATGATATTCAAACCAAACAATTTTATCCTATCATTATTAAAGTGGTGATAAAGTAAGTCTCAGATCAATTAACTTGGAGCATCCTGAGCATAATTTCAATTTCATTTTCAGAAAATGGCCAATTCCACATAAAAATTGTAGGATTTCACAATCTTCTCTAATATTGAGCTTGCGATTCCATTAGAGTAAAAAAATAAAAACGTATAACAAAACAATCATTCAAGAAGATTATCTCCAATACTAAGTTTGCAGTTCAGTAAGAGGGGAAAAAAAAAAAACCTAAAACAACAGTACAACAAAACAATCGAATATGAAGATTATATTATCTCATGACTGGAGGTGATAAGAAAAACCTGAATCTTGGCCTTGACATTATCGATGGTGTCGCTGCTTTCGACCTCGAGGGTGATAGTCTTCCCAGTTAGGGTTTTGACAAATATCTGCATCTTCTTCTTCTTCTTTGTTTACAATTACTACAACATTGTAATAGCATTATTATTTTAGTTAGCATGTTGATATTGTTTTTTTGACGAGAGAAATAAGATTGAAAAGCAATTTTGCTGAAATTTTTACCTCTTGATTTTCAGATAACACAGAAACAGGAAAGCTGCTGTCCCAAACTCCGAAACGATCAGTGAAGACTTCTGAGATTGGAGCAGCCACCCAGTTCCACAATTTTTATTACCCCATTTTGTTGACTTTGTTCTTCACAGCCCGGGTTTAGGACTTCACATTGGGCCCAACCCAATTTTACATATAACCTTGTAATTGTTTAATGAAAAACGATTTTTGAAAAATAATTTAAAAAAAAAAACTTTACGTGAATGGAAAATTATTTTTTAAAATTTTTAAAGTTTTTGAAAAGCGTAAAATATTTTTCAGAAGCTAAAAGAAAGCAAAAGGATTGATTCCTTCCGTATAAGAATTGATTTTTTTTTTTATAGGTGGAGAAGCAAAGAAATAAAAGAATTGATTCCCTAAATATGGGGATCAATCTCTTTTTATGAAAGCCAAAGAAAAGCAAAAAAATGTACAAATCGATCATATTTTATCAATGCAAAATTTGACTCGAATCTAATCTTCTTTTTCAAATGATCCTTATGACATAAAATCTTATATTGAATTTGTGCATTCAATATTTTATTCTCACGATACTTCTCACAAAAAAATCAAATTTTGATTTATCATAAAAACGAATTCATTTTCTTATCAATAAGACTAATACTTTGTTACTTTTGAATAATTTGTGGAGCACATGATAATATTACCCTTTTTTTTTTCGAAAGTACAAAATCTACCCTTTCCATAATGAAAATTTGTACAAAGTATAAACCAACCTCAATATAAAGAAAAATTAGATAGAAACATGAAATTTTCAAATACAAACGTTACTACTAATCTTGAATTTTTTTATACCAAATTCTAGTATAGTTAAAACACCTTGCAAGTAATATAAAGAGGTTCCTAAATTTATATTAATCTCAACATCATGAAAATAATGATATAAGAGATAAAATAAAAAGTTAAAAGTAAATTTATAAGAGGATGCTTTAATAATTAGGATTTGGAGCTTTTCACATAAAAACAATTTTGCTTGCCTTCTCGAGAAGAAAATATTAATAATTATAATGGCGTTAATATTTTGGCGTTTTCTAAGTATGACAAATCCATTCATCGTCGATTTGCATTTTCAAATCCTGATCAATATTACTGTTAATAGTCATATTTTACCGCATATTGACACTCAATTTTGCTTCGATCTTTAAAATGTCTTGATCGAATTGGATTGTAGTTAATTTTAAAATAATTTTTTAAATTGAAATTGAATAAAATTTAATCTGAATTGGGGGATTAAAATCAATTCAAGGACTAGTAGAAAATTTTTTTTTATAAATTTTGAGGCCTTTAATTGATTTATGAACTTAGCTAATTTTTGCCTTGAATGGAATTTCGGACTTGAAATTGCAAGAACGATTCCCAGACATTGTATGTTCGCTGTTCGGATCAAACAAAGTCGGTTTACAGTAAAAATAAATCTAAATAAAAAAGACACAATGCAACAAGTAAGCAAAACACGCCAAACTACGTTCATGGATCATCTTACAAGCCTTTGATCGATCCACCAAATACAAGAAAAGTTTGAGACCTAAAAATCTCCATACAAAGTGTGTTATCCTCTTGGATTAGTCTCAGTATTTGTTTTGTTCTTGTATATCGAGACCTACTATTGTAAACGAAAGCTATTCAAGCATCCACCTTCTAACGGTGATCTAGATAGTTGACTCAGAAAAACTTCGAAAGGTTGAGACCTTACTTTGCTAGGAACTATGCTAAAAATTTAAGTTTCGCAAACCTTCCCTTGACAGCTTTTCCACAAAGTCAAGAATCTGAATAGAAAAAGAGAGAAACAATTTCTCACCAAATAATAGGGAAATGCTCGTGGAAGTCTAATCAATGCAATCAAGTCAAGATGGAATTGCAAGGGATAGCTAAAGTAGGTTCTAAAGACCCAAGGTAAAAATGCTACCAACTTTTGGGTTATTTGCACTTAATTCCCTCGATTTTGAACTATTCAAAATTCTCTCGAGTAATTTCTACTCTTTGGATAATTTAAACCTAATCTCATTTTAATTCCACAAAATCACCCTTTTGTGCATGACTCATTAGGAACCTATCACAACTCTACAAATATAAATTATTTAGTCAAGAATTATATTTATAGACCAAGATTAGCATCTAGTAATGCATCATGGTGACCTAACATATAGAGTCAAATTGGTTTTGATACGCCTTTCAGTGTATATATTTTAGTATAATTCAATTTGTCCATCATATATCTCGAAGAAAGTAGGAGCATGGTCCAATGTCAACATTTAACCATTTTCATATTTATCCTACAGCCCTTATCTGTTAACTCCAAAATCTATATTACCTTGGCCAATGATTTTTGAGTTAACAGGAGCTAAAACAAGTAAGATATGTCCCCTCATATCACTTGCGTTTGTGAATCTTCTTTGGACCACTCTTCCACATTCAATATGCTTCATGTCATACCCAAAACCACCCTTTCTTTGGCATCCATCAAACTGGACTTGTTCATGATGATCTGTAAGTACCAGAACTTACACTTAAGGTGACCTAGTGTCATAAGTCCAAGAATCACTTACACTATTGGCATATGACTATATTTGCATAGACACCTGAGTGAAATGCCAAATGAAACTTTCATAGCAAGTTATATTTAGTGAATTTATTCCCAAAACAAGCACCCATATGCTATCTTCAAATATCATAATACTTTAACTAATGAGACTAGTTGCATTCATCATATTCATGGAAGCTTAGCATATGTTAATTTTTGTGCATCGTTAATACGTTATCTTGACAATAAGATGACCAAGATCGTTTTTAGAAATATGGCTTTGATGTATAAGGATCTCATAATTGTGAAACTTTATAATTCCTTTGCAAATGTAGACACCTAATTTCATCCAAGCCTTTCCTTTAACATTTAGAGGTACCAAAGATTGAAAATAGTATGAATTTTCCAAAATAGAGTTGGTTCTTTTATAGAAGGATCGAGCATGCGCCATTTAGAGGCCAATTTTTTATTTAATTTTAATTGTCAAAATTAGGCCTTTACATCGCTACCTATTTTGAAATTTTTTAAGAAATTATGAGCGAAAGTTCATAGAGGTATTTATGCCACTATATGTCAAATTATGGAATAAATTTATTTATTCTTCTAATTAGAGCTTTAAAAATTCCTTTTTCCATGAGATTTTTCCTTAACCTTTTTCTAAATATAGGATTTTAATCAATTTTTCTTTCTTTCACATATAGAATTTTCCATTAAAATTTTACAAACCATTTTTGATTAAATTCTCATACATGAAATTTTTTGTTAAATATTTTTTATATTAGACATTTTGAATTTAGTATTGTTGAGTTTAAGTTCACATTTGAACCTTTTTCTTAATTTTCGTAAGTATAAAATTGTACTTCTTCGAATGGTTCCATTTAATTTTCTTTAATCCTTATGACATGAAATTTTTCACAAGGTCTATTAAGTTTAGGACCTTTCCAATTTTCCCATCATATATCTCGAAAAAAGTAGGAGCATGGTCCAATGTCAACTTTTGACCATTTTCATATTAGTCCTACAGCCCTTATCTGTTAACTCCAAAATCTATATTACCTTGGCCAATAATTTTTTAGTTAACAAGAGCTAAAACAAGTGAGATATGTCCTCTCATATCACTTGCGTTTGTGAATCTTATTTGGACCACTCTTCCATATTCAATATGCTTCATGTCATACCTAAAACCACCATTCCTTTGGCATCCATCAAACTAGACTTATCATGATGATCTCTAAGTATGAGAATTCACATATAAGGTGACCTAGTGTCACAAGTCCAAGGATCACTTACACTATTTGCATATGACTATATTTGCATAGACACTTGAGTGAAATGCCAAATAAAACTTTCATAACAGGTCATATTTAGTGAATTTGTTCCCAAAATAAGCACCCATATGCTATCTTCAAGTATCATAATACTTTAAATAATGAGACTAGTTGCATTCATCATATTCATGGAAGCTTAGCATATCTCAATTTTTGTGCATCGTCAATACGTTATCTTGACAATAAGATGACCAAGATTGTTTTTAGAAATATGGCTTTGATGCACAAGGATCTCATAATTGTAAAACTTTATAATTCTTTTGCAAGTGTAGACACCTAATTTCATCCAGTCCTTTCCTCTAACATTTAGAGGTACCAAAGATTAAAAATCGTATGAATTTTCCAAAATAGAGTTGTTCTCTTATATAAGGATCGAGCATGCACCATTTAGAAGTCAATTTTTTATTTAATTTTAATTATCAAAATTAGGCCTTTACATCGTTACCTATTTTGAAATTTTTTAAGAAATTATGAGCCAAAGTTCATACAAGTATTTATACCACTATATGTCAAATTATGGAATAAATTTATTTATTTTTTTAATTAGAGCTTTGAAATTTCTTTTTTTCCATGAGATTTTTCCTTAACCTTTTTCTAAATATAGGATTTTAATCAATTTTTCTTTCCTTCACATATAGAATTTTCCATTAAAATTTTACAAACCATTTTCGATTAAATTCTCATACATGAAATTTTTTGTTAAATATTTTTTATATTAGACATTTTGAATTTATTATTTTTAAGTTTAAATTCACGTTTGAACCTTCTCTCAATTTTCCTAAGTATAAAATTGTACTTCTTCCCATGGAACTTTCCATTTAATTTTCTTTAATCCTTATGACATGAAATTTTTCACAAGGTCTATTAAGTTTAGGACCTTTCCAATTTGGTCCTTTACACATTAAAATTTTTAAATCTTGGCATAGTTTTTTTTCTGTACGCATTAGTCCTTTCTCTATAAAATTCTTTAATTTATATTTTAATTAGGATTCTTGCATGTAAATTCTTATCAAATTTCTTACTTCTATTTTTTTAAATTAAGCTTCCAGCACATATAAGTTTCTAATTAAAGTATTTTTGTGCACTGTTTATGTTAAATTGTTAGTTTGGTTACATGTAAAATTTTAGTTAGATTTTGTTAGGAACTACAACTAGAATTTTTAACTAAAGCACATAATTTCATGTTTCCTTTTTTCTTTAGACTTTTGAATTTATATAAAATCTTCTAACCACATAGGAATCTTTTGGTTGAAATTGGGCCTTTTTTTCGTATTATGGAGTTTGATTTGGATTTTTTTCAACGTAATAATGTTAGGTGTACCAAAAAGTACAAAGTAGCATTATAATGTCTAAATAGGAAATGATGAGCTAAGATAGACCTTTTAAGAGGCTAAAGAGTCTCTTTCGAGTAACCTACCATAGGACAGGGGTTTAAAACCAAATAATTAAAAAAATTAATAAAAAGACCATTCGGGCAAGCCTGATTTTTAACCTTGGCCAAATGCCCTTCCCTATAAATAGGGAAAGGATTTTCATTTTAGGGGCTATTGGTCCTTCAAGAAAAAATTCAGAGAGGAAAAGTTCAAAGGAAAAAAGAAAAAAAAGAGAGAAAAAGAAAAATTAAGGAGAGCTCTTGAGAAATTCTTTCAAGGTATATTTCTACCAATATCTTCCCTTCATCTTTTTCACTTTCTTATAGAGGTGGCAAAATGAACCTAAACCCAAAAACTCGTCCGAAAAATTTGAGCCTTAATCTGAACCGAACTCGATTTGACCAAAAAGTCAATGGCCCAACCCAAGAAAACCTAAACCCGAAATGGCCTAAACCCGAAATAGCTCGAATCTGAGCCTAACCCAAACTCAAACCCGAATTTAATATAAAAAATAAATATGAAGAAATTATAATTAAATAATTTTTTATAAATCAAAAACTTTAATTATGAATTTTATTTTAATATTCTTTTAATAATTTAATTAAATATTAAAAAATTAATTTATATTTTAAATATGATTAAACTTACTCATGGGTTGAGCCAGGCCGCGACCCAAATTTTTTTAAAATCTCAAGCTTAGGCCCTTATTTAACCTGCCTAGACCTGTCTATTTAAGCCAGAATTACTATTTATCACATTAGAGAATATTTTTTTATGAATATTATATATTTTATAATTAAATTTAAATAAAATATATTAATTTAAATTCATTGTTTTGAGTCAGGTCGAGCTAGTTTGATATAAAATATAAGAACCTGGGCACAGACCTGATTGGGCTGGGTTAATAGTCCAACCCTTGAACAGGTCTATATTTGATAAAATATTAATATCAAAAAGTAAATCATATAATGAGTTTTGAAAATATTATCAATAAAGTATATTATCCATTTATCATATTTTTTTAATTTTATTAGTTAAACTTATTAAATATTGAGAGTTTATGTATATTAATAGTAAAATTTTAAATACTTCTTTAAATATTATTATTATTATTAATATTATTATTATTATTAATGGTAATTAGAATCTAATAAGAGTGTAACAAAGTAATAAAATAACTTAAAAATATGAAAGCCATAACAGATAATACTATATAAAAATAAATTAAATATTAAATATTAATATCATATATAATTTAATTAAATATTAAAAACTTAATTTATATTTTATAT
>JBBYHL010441462.1:0-17488 GCA_038381835.1 Adansonia madagascariensis
CCTTTCACAGTTCATGATCCAGTATGATAATTCCATCCTTATCGCCCAAACATGAATGGGGCAGTTAGGGCGGCCAATAAAAATATTAAAAGAATGGTTGAGAAAATGGTCGAAACTCACAAAGATTGGCATGAAAAGCTATCCTTTGCACCTTATGCCTATCCGACCTCAGTTCAAACTTCCATGAATGCTACCCCATCCTCCTTTGTTTATGGGATGAAAGATTTATTACCCATCAAAGTCGAGATCCTTTCTCTTAGAGTTTTGATGGAAATCAAACTTTGAAAAGCTGAGCGGGTGAAGAACAGATATGACCAGCTCAATATCATTAAGGAAAAATGCATCTGCCATGGTCAAATGTATCAAAGACGTATGATCAGAGCCCACGACAAAAGATGCGTCGATAATAATTTCACCCAGCTGAATTGTTATTGAAGAAGATCTTCCCAATTCACAAAGAAGTGCGGGGCAAGTGGACCCCCAATTGAGAAGGACCGTATGTGGTAAAGTAAGCCTTCTCTGGAGGGGCCCTAATCCTGTCAGAAATGGATGGCAATGCCTTGCCGAACCCAGTCAACTCATATTCCATCAAGAAATATTACACGTAAAGGGCGAAAACCTGAAAAAGCGTCCTTCAAAAAAAAATAAAAACAACAAAAAACAAAAACAACAAAAAACAAACAAAAACAACAAAAAAAAAACAAACAAGCAAAAAAAAAGAAAACAAAAAAGGTCCAAATGAAAATCCAAAAAAAGGCAACTAGGCAGCCAACCCGACTATAGTTCAAAACCTATAAGGGGTAACTAAAGAAGATCAATTTTGATAAGGCATAGATTGAGATCACTTACAGAACAAAGCAAAGTAATCCTAGGGATCTTTCGAAGGTCAGCTTATACTAGTCACATTCATTGTTCGAGAAAGATTCTCAAGAGCACCTAAAGAACATCCATGTCATGGTTGTCAGAGGCATCTTTCGCCCAAAAGATCATCTTTCTTACTACCTTATCAATTACTTGTAAAATAGTATATTGACTCATGTCTCTTTGTTGTCATAATGAAATATTGCCTTGTTTCTCTTGACCCCTATACAATTCATTGTGCACTTGTCATTTAGTTGATAATGTTTGATAATTTACTGAAATACACATCAGGACATCTTGATATTACATTGAAAGGAAAAGAAAAGCATAAGGAATTCTGCTTATGCCCTGATCATCAAGATCACGCACTTTTCGCGTCCAAACACCCGTTCAGCATGACTATACACCAAACCATTTCTTGCTTTCACAAGCCACATCTCAAGAAAAACCATTTTAAGCTAACCAAAATCGACCCATGCATTCTATCAAAACCCTATCGAAACCAAAAACATCAACCTAATCAGTCGAATAGTCCCCAAGTTGTTGGTACTGCCCTCCATTTGTCATGAAAATGATTAAGCCTCTCGAATCGAGAAACACAGTAGTCTAAATTCTTGAGACTAAATTTTTGGTTACATCCCCAGTGGAGCAAGGACAACCTACAATCCCTAGCGAGATAAGGAAAATTTTGGTCCATGGTTAGAGCAAGGATGAATTGCCATCCCTTTAAAAGTTTGAATGATGTACAAGGAGAACTACAGCTATCTCCCGTATTAGACTTCACATCATGCAATCATGATAGCATTTCATATCATGCATTCACATTACCATCTTACATCATCATTTTTACAATATCACTTCAAGCCAGTTTGCTGAACCTCCAAGGAATTCCTGGTAAGAACTCTAAGCTTCAGTGTCATTCAGGTAAGGTCCTTCTTTTCTCACCACCTCATATCGAAAGTGCTAGTGGTAAGAAATTATTATCTAGAGACTATAGTTAAAAACTTCTATCAAGAACATTTGTCAGAAGTTTTGTCAAGAACTAGTGCCAAAACCTTTTTCAATAGGAAATTTTGTCATGAACTTCTATTAAGAAGAGCTTGTATTAGAAGTTTTATCGAAAACTTTGTTGCCACACCTTTTAAAGCCCATAAGTCATGGCACTCTCTTAAAAGCCCATAAGTTGTGGCACCCTCTTAAAAGCCCACAAGTTGTGGCACCCTCTTAAAAACCCACAAGTCAGTGGCACCCCTTAAAAGCCCATAAGTCGTGGCACCATTTTCAAGCCTACAAGTCATGGCACCCCTTTAAAGCCCATAAGTCGTGGCACCCTCTTAAGCCCACAAGTCATGGCACCTTTTTAAAAGCCCATAAGTCGTGGCACCCTCTTAAGCCCATAAGTCATGGCACCCTTTTAAAGCCCATAGGTCGTGGCACCTTTTTAAAAGCCCATAAGTCGTGGCACCCTCTTAAGCCCACAAGTTATGGCACCCTTTTAAAGCCCACAGGTCATGGCACCTTTTTAAAAGCCCAAAAGCCAGTGGCACCCTTTTTAAAGCCCACAAGTCGTGGCACCTCTTTAAAGCCCACAAGTTAGTGGCAACCCTTAAAGCCCACAAGTCGTAGCACCCTTTTTAAAGCCCATAGGTCATGGCACCCTTCAAAGCCCATAAGTCAATGGCACCCTTTAAAGCCTACAAGTCGTGGCACCTTTTAAAGCCCACAAGTTAGTGGGACCTTTTTAAAGCCCACAAGTCAGTGGCACCTCTTAAAAGCCCACAAGTTAGTGGCACCCTTTTCAAGCCCATAAGTCGTGGCACCCTTTTCAAGCCCATAAGTTGTGGCACCTCTTTAAAGCCCACAAGTCAGTGGCACCCCTTAAAGCCCACAAGTCATGGCACCCTTTTCAAAGCCTACATGTTAGTGGCACCCTTTTAAAAGCCCACAAGCCAGTGGCACCCTTTTTTTAAAGCCCACAAGTCAGTGGCACCCCTTAAAGCCTACAAGTTGTGGCACCCTTTTTAAAGCCCACAAGTCGTGGCACCCCTTTAAAGCCCACAAGTTAGTGGCAACCCTTAAAGCCCACAAGTCGTGGCACCCTTTTTAAAGCCCATAGGTCGTGGCACCCTTCAAAGCCCACAAGTCAGTGGCACCCTTTAAAACCTACAAGTCATGGCACCTTTTAAAGCCCTTAAGTTAGTGGGACCTTTTTAAAGCCCACAAGTCAGTAGCACCTCTTAAAAGCCCACAAGTTAGTGGCACCCTTTTCAAGCCCACAAGTCGTGGCACCCTTTTCAAGCCTATAAGTTGTGGCACCTCTTTGAAGCCCACAAGTCAGTGGCACCCCTTAAAGCCCACAAGTCATGGCACCCTTTTCAAAGCCTACATGTCAGTGGCACCCTTTTAAAAACCCACAAGCCAGTGGCACCCTTTTTTTAAAGCCCATAAGTCAGTGGCACCCCTTAAAGCCTACAAGTTGTGGCACCCTTCTTAAAGCCCACAGGTCGTGGCACCCTTCAAAGCCCATAAGTCAGTGGCACCCCTTAAAGCCCACAAGTTATGGCACCCCTTAAAGCTCATAAGTTAGTGGCACTTTTTTAAAGCCCATAAGTCGTGGCACTTTTTTAAAGCCCACAAGCCGTGGCACCCTTTTTAAAGCCCACAAGTCATGGCACTCTCTCAAAAGCCCATAAATCATGGCACCCTTTTCAAAGCCCATAAGCCATGGCACTTTTTAAAGCCCACACGAGCTTATAGCACTTAAGTCTAAGTCAAAGCTTGTAAGCTGTGGCATCTTTCAAAGCCCACATGTCAGTAGCAACCTTTAAAGCCCACAGGTCAGTGGCACCCTTTTAAAGCTCACAAGTTAGTGGCACCTTTTAAAGCCCACAAGTCAGTGGCACCTTTCAAAGCCCGCACGAGCTGACGGCACCTGAGTCAAAGCCCACATGAGCTGGTGGCACCTAAGTATGAGTCAAAGCCCACATGAGCTGGCGACACTCGAGTCAAAGCCCACATGAGCTGGTTGCACCCAAGTCTGAGTCAAAGCTTACACGAGCTAGCAGCACCCGAGTCAAAGCCCACATATGATGGTGGCACCAAGTTTAAGTCAAAGCCCGCACAAGCTAGCAGCACCCACATAAAAAATCTACGTTACTCCATACCTGCCTAAGAGGGTCAAACCTTAGAAAACCTAACACCCTAATGTTCTAGAAGTGTCAGTCCACCCTAGACAAAATAGTGTCTATTTGTCTTTGCCCTGTTCCTGATTCTCAGCAATGGTCAAAGAGGGGCAACTGTAGACACCTCATTTTATCCGAGCTAATTTTTAGCAATCTAAAGGATGAATGCAAGAGGGGGTGATGATCATCAAGCGATAGCTATTTTGAGGATGTCAAGAAGGCCTAGGGATCATATCAAAGGTAAATGTGAAGATGTGGCATCAAATGACGTAGTCCAAGGTATTTAGGGATAAAAAAAAAGAAAAAATTCATAATTTACTTGAATGTATCGATACATGGTTCTCATGTATCGATACAATGCTCCAACGCGCCAAAAATTTAAAATATCCCCATTTGTATCGATACATAAGCCTCTGCATCGATACAGGACCTCATGTATCGATACTAGACCATGCCAGGACCTAAACATGCATTCTGTAAAGGAATGTATCGATACATAAAAACATGTATCAATACAGTGGTTTATAGTATCGATGCAATGGTTCATAGTATCAATACATTGATCATTGTATCGATACAAAGTTCATTGTATCGATACACACAAGGTTTTTGGACCAAATATATTACATTATGCAATGTATCGATACATACAGGCCATTTTCACGGTCCAGGCATTTTTGACTCATCCACCATTGATCCAAAACTCAATTTTAACTCATTTCTTTGCATAAGGAAAGATTAAAACACATATCAGATTATGAATTTAGACTTTTGAATTAATCATAACATCTTTTTGAAGTCTAAATTGGATAAAAAAGGGTCAACATCACATGATTACCCTACTCATTAGCTTGTTAACCAATATCACCATCAGCCACCCTATTTGTTGAAAAAGCATTTCAGCATTTAATCCAGCCACCCTCTGCACATCATATTGGCAGCAGGTTGCTTCCTACAGCCACCCTATAGCCACCATGCTGACATCACCTTGTCCCCGTTGAGAAATGGCTAAAAACACCTCCAATTTGGCTCCAAAAGGCTGGTATAAATGGACCACTTCTATCTCAGTAGGAAAAGTTGAGATTCTAGCTCATTTACACTTCCAAAAACACATTCATACACTAAGAAAACCAGATTCCCGTAGCTCTTCACCCACCACCCAAAAACAGCCCCAAAACACTTATTTTTATCCACTACACACTCCAAAAATCACCCTCATCCATACCAGAACCAAAACCTCATCATTTTTCTCTTTTTCTTACTTATTAATAATAAGGAAAAGATGAAAATTCAAGCCATCTATACTGCTCAAATCATTCGGCCAAGAAGTGAAGTTTTGTTAGTATAACTTCTCACTTTATCACTCTCATTTTCTGTTTTTCAACATCTTCATCATTTTAGGGAGCTCTCCATGTTTCCATCACCCTCTTAGGATTATCATACATTATTGTGGCTTTTGGTTGTGGTAGTTTAGGATTTGGATGCTTTAATGCTCCTTGGATGTGCAAAAATGCATCATTTCATCCTCATTAGTTTGATATCTCTTGCTCATGCATTTTATGCCATGTCCATGCATCTTGTTATTCTTAATCCATGCATGAATCATTAGCCTAACACATTTCAAACACATTTACACCTTAACTTGCATGAATCATTGTCATTTTCAGCATCCATAACATTTTCTTGTCAAAGTGCATAATATTTTTTTATCTAGGCCATTAGTAGAATTAGCATCCCCATTCATGTTAGGTGCCATCCCCTTGTATGTTTGTTGTCAAAATGCATGTTTGATGGCTGATAAAAATTAATTTTTGAAACAACCCCTAAGCCAAGCATGTTAACCTCAACCAATGAGGATTGGCATGGACTTAGCATTTTCCTTAAAGCTAGCAAAATATCTTAGGGAAAATTAAGTATTCTAGATCTGGAATCTATGTTACACAAGCTTAAATCTTCTGATTTTGAAATGAAAATGGTCTTACAACTATTCCCTAAATGTTTGTGCCTTTTTCTTGAATCAAAACCTTAAGTGGTATGATCAACGAGCTGTTTCATCATCCTAAAATACTTTGAGGCTATGCAAATGAGTTCATGACACTCATGCCACACTTTCCCTTCAGTCATAGACATTCGAACGTCAATGACTCGAGTTTGGGCCCATAGTCATAAAAAATAAAAAATATCCCTTGCTTTGTTTTATCCCCTGCTGTTAGCACAACTATTACAAATTGAAAAAATCACTTTAAAATCCAAAACGATTTTCAGTGAATTTTATGATATTTTGCTCAGAAAGTGTGTCAAAATATCTTTAAAATGAGGTCTTGTCCATCTCCAAATCAATCCAAATGAGAAAGTTATGATTTTTCAAATCTAAACAGTCCAAAACCTTAGGAATTCAGACATGTATACTGGTTGGGCATTTCAGACCCACTAAATGATTTTTATTAATTTTTTAAACATTTTTCCTAAAATGTTCATGAAATTCCGTTTTCATAGAGGCATCATTTGCAATTTTTTGATACCGAATGAGTCTATGGTGATATTTCAAATTTTGACACACTTTATCCCTCATATGCTCTGCCAGCAGCACTATCAATCCAAACTTGAAAATTTATTCGCCCAAAAAGTTTCTTCTTAGGGCAGTGGGAATATTTTTAGGATGACCCTCATCGAGTCACCTTTCTAACAGTGTCTTGTCCACCTTCTAAATCCTTCGAACCAGTTTAGAATAAATTAGGGAAGCAAGATAGCGCGATGCTGTCCCCTGTTTTCGATTTTGGTTAAAATTAAGTTATTTTCCTGAATTTTGTCTCGAAACATTCGAATGTCTCCATGTCATCCCGATCAGATTTGAGAGCATACCTTAACCTCCCACAAGCTCATATCAAGGCACAAACATATTTTACATCTTTATCATCCTCATTCACAGTAAATCTTTTTGCCAAAAATCGTCAAATGGTTACCCATTTTCTAAATCATGAAGTTATGTCATCACGGGGATACTCCAACCCCGTCCTTCCAAGGGGATACTCCAACCCCATTTTTCAAAATTTTTAAGATTTGAAAATCTTTCTATGTCAAAATGATTTCTTATTCATGGGGATACTCCAACCCTGACCATTTAAGGGGATGCTCTAACCCCGCTTCTTAAAATTGTCAAGATCTAAAAATCTTCCTTTGTCAAAAAAAATTATTTTCCATTCATGGGGATACTCCAACCCCATCTTTCTGAGGGAATACTCTAACCCTATCTTTCAACTACAAATTAATCATTCTTTTTTTCTTCTCAGATTTCCATAAATATGTTAAACAAACCTTGTTTAATCAAGAAACCTAGATACATCTCAAAGGTTATTGATTTAGATATTCTTAGATAATCGATGTCAATAGTGAGATAAATTCTAATAGTCCACTTCTTTTCTTTATCATTGCATTGAATGATCCATGTTGGGTTACTTCATTCATTGTCTTACTAACACGATTTCTTTATGATGATTATGTGCAATCATATTTTCAAAACATTTCCAAATAAAATTAAAGGTAATGTTCCGTGTGGGTATCTCTCCAATGCGCAAAGTGGAACATTCTATTTTCAAAATAAAATCCAAAGGTTATTTTTATTAAAAATCTCTATATTCCACATCTCTCCAAGGCATATACGAGGTTAAATCTTTTTCATCAAAACCTGGATTATTTCTATAAAATTCATGCATTAGAAGAGGGTTATATCGAAATAGCGATAAGTTAAGATCGAAAGAATCGAAATTGAGATAAGACATAGCTAGTAAGGTATCAATTTCGAGCGTCGCGAAGACGTTGTACCTCATCGCATGTAACCAACTCTCGAACCCAAATGATGAATCTTTGTATTACATAGACCACGGGATTGATGTTTTAAGTTTCAAAACTCAAAACATAGATTTCAATAGGCATTCGATCATACCTAGCCTGAAATGATCAGTGGTGACTCCAAGCGTTGGCCATTTTGTGATGGTCATACGAGACCAATAAGATGAGTGATTCATCTTATGGTCCCCCTCACTGTAATAATAAGTCAAGAATTTATACATTCTCATTCTCATCATATCGCCAATGAATAGTCTTAGTCAAGAAGACATTTTCCTAGTTAGAAAAATATTTTAAGTCATGCGCACCCAGAGATCCATGAGGATCCACCCCGGGATACCTTGTAACAGGTGCCACCAGCTTGTGTGGGCTTTAGCTTGGGCGCCACAAGCTTGTGCGGGCTTTGAATTGGTATCGCCAGCTCGTATGGGCTTTGACTTAAACTTGAGTGCCACCAATTCATGTGGGCTTTAACTTGAGTGCCGTCAACTTGTGCAGGCTTTGACTCAGACTTGGGTACACAAGTTGTGTGGGCTTTGACTCGAGTGCTGCCAGCTTGTGCGAGCTTTGACTCAGACTTGGGTGCCACAAGCTTGTGTGGGCTTTGACTCAAACTTGGGTGCCACTAGCTCATGTAGGCTTAGACTCAAACTTGGGTACCACCAGCTCATATGGGTTTTGACTCAGGTGCCACCAGCTCGTACAGGCTTTGACTTAGACTTGGGTGCTACCAACTCGTATGGGGTTTGACTTGGGTGCCGTCAGCTCGTACGGGCTTTGGCTTAGACTTGGGTACCATCAACTCGTGTGGGCTTTAAGTTAGGTGTCGCTAGCTTGTGCAAGCTTTAACTAAGACTAGGTGCCATCAGTTTTTGTGGGCTTTGACTCAAACTAGATACCACCAGCCTATATAGGCTTTGACTCAAACTAGGTGCCACTAGTTTGTGTGGGCTTTGAAAAGGGTACTACTGACATATGGGCTTTGAAGAGATGCCACTAACTTGTGGGCTTTTGGAAAGGGTGACACTAACTTGTGGGCTTTAAAAAGAATGCCATAGACTTATGGACTTTAAAGGGGTGCCACTGACTTGTGGGCTTTTGGAAAGGGTGCCACTGACTTATGGGCTTTAAAAAGGATACTTGTGGGCTTTTAAGGAGAGCCATAGACTTGTGGGCTTTAAAAGGATGCCATTGACTTATGGGCTTTTGGAAAGGGTGCCACTGACTTGTGGGCTTTAAAAAAGATGCCACAGACTTGTGGGCTTTAAAGGGGTGCCACTAACTTATGGGTTTTTAAGGGAAGCTACAAACTTATGGGCTTTAAAGGGATGCCACTGACTTATGGGCTTTTAGAAAGGTGCCACTGACTTGTAGGCTTTTGGAAAGGGTGCCACTAACTTGTGGGCTTTTAAAGGATGCCATTGACTTATGGGCTTTGAAAAGGTGCCACTGTCTTATGGGCTTTAAAGGGGTGGTAACAAAGTTTTTGATAAAACTTCTAATACAAGCTTTTCTTAATAGAAGTTTATGACAAAATTTCCAGATGACAAGGGTTTTGGCACTAGTTCTTGACAAAGCTTCTGACAAATATTCTCAACAAAAGTTTTTTGATGATAGTTTCTAGGCAATAATTTCTTAACACTAGCACTTTAACAGTAGTTGCTCGATAAAAAAAGTTTTGACATGAGGTGATTAGAAGAAAAGGACCTTATCTGAATGACACTTGGTTTACGAAGCTTAAAGTTCTTACCAGGAATTCCTTAGAGGTTTAGCAAACCTGGTTTAAAATGACATCGTAAAAATGATGTATGATGGTAATATGAGTGCATGATATGGAATGCTATCATGATTGCATGATGTGAAGTCTAATATGGGAGATAGCTGTAGTTCTCTTTGTACGTCATTTAGGCTCTCATAAGGATGGCGATTTGTCTTTAATGCGACTATGGATGAAAATTTTCCTAATCCCGCTGGGGATTGTAGGTTGTCCCAGCTCCACTAGGGATATGACAAAAAATTTAGTCTCAAGAATTTAGACTATTGCATTTCTCGATTCGAGAGGCTTAATCATTTTCCTGACAAATGGAAGGCATTGTCAACAATTTAGAGACTATTCGACTAATTAGGTTAATGTCTCTGGTTTTGATAGGATTCTGATAGAATGCATGGGTCAATTTTTGGTTAGCCTGAAATGGTTTTTCTTGAGATGTGGCTTGTGAAAGCAAGAAATGGTTTGGTGTATGGTTATGCCGAGCAGGTGTTTAGACATGAGAAGTGCATGATCTTGATGATTAGGGCATAAGCAGAGCTCCCTATGCTTTTCTTTTCCTTTTGATGTAATGTCAAGATGTCCTGATGCATATTTCAGTTAATTATCAAACATTATCAGTTAAATAACAAGTGTAATGTGCAGTGTATAGGGGTTAAAAGAAACAAGGTAATATGTATTCATGACAACAAAGAGACATAACTCGATATATCTTTTGACAAACAAGTGATAGGGTAGCCAGAACGATGATCTTTTGGGTGAAAAATGCCCCTGACAATCATGACATGGATGTTCTTTAGGTGCTTTTTAGGATCTTTCTCTATCAATGAATGTGACCAGTATTAGTTAATCTTCGAAAGATCCCTAAGATTTCTTCACTTTTTTCTGTAAGTGATCTTAGTCTATACCCTATCAAAACTGATCTCCTCAAGTTGCCCTTGTCGGTTTTCAACTATAGTGGGGTTAATTGCCAGGATGCCTTTTTTAGATTTTCCTCTAGACCCTTTTTTTCTGTTTTGTTTTTTTTTGTTTTTGTTTTTTTTTCTTTTTGCTTTTTTTATTCTTTTATGTTTTTTCATTTTTTTTGTTTTGTTGTTTTTTATGTTTTTTTCATTTTTTTTGTTTTTTTTTTTGCTTTTTTTTATTGAAGGATGCCTTTTTAGGTTTTCGCCCTCTATGTGTAGTATTTTTTTTACGGAATCCAAGCTGATTAGGTTGGCAAGACATTGCCATCCATTTTTGACAAGATTAGGGCCCATCGGGAGAAGGCTTGCTTCATGACATATGGTCTTTCCCAATTAGGGGTCTACTTGCCCCGAGCATCTTTATGAATTGGGAAGATCTTCTTCAATACCAATTCACCTGAGTGAAATTATCATGGGTGCATTTTTATCATGGGCTCGGATCATGCATTTTTGATACATTTGACTATGGCAGATGGCTTTAATACATTTTTCCTCAATAAAGTTAATCTGGTCGCATTTGTTCTTGACCCATTCAGCCTTTCAAAGTTTGGTTTCTATCAAGATTCTGAGAGAAGGGATCTCAACTTCGATGGGCAATACAGCTTTCATCCCATAGACAAGAGAGAATGAGGTAGCGCTTGTGGAAGTTTAAACTGAGGTCTGATAGGCATAAAGTGCAAAGGATAGCTTTTCATTCCAGTCTTTGCAAGTCTCGACCATTTTTTTAACTATTCCTTTGATGTTTTTATTGGCCGCCTCGACTACCCCTTTCATCTTTGGGCAATAAAGGATAAAATTATAATGCTCAATCTTGAACTATAAGAGGTCTGGTGATACTGAGCTTTCTTCAAAACCTTCTTCAAAATTAACATTACTAGTGCAAATTGACCATTCGAAATCAATCCTTAAAGACCCATTAGACACATCCATGTCACTATCGTCAGGACACCTGAAAGGGTGAAGAAATAGACATTGCAAAAAGCATACACACAACTCAAGGATTCGAATAAGAATAGAGGCAAAAGACTAATTGAGACAAAGAGATTGAAAAGTGACATAGGCATATAATATGGATGATATATGCAAAAGTCATTTCATCTATAATGTTAGATAAAAATGCCCCTTACATAGGACACCTACCTGCCTTTGGGCGAGGGCAGGTAGCTTTTCATTTTTTGACATTACATGAAAGGGACAAGAAAAGTGCAGGGGCTTCCATCAAGTCTTGGTCATTAAAATCAAGTCTTGGTGGAAGTACATAAATTTTATGGCTCGATATCGATCATGTTTGCAGCTGGCTCAGTGTGGTTTGGTAAAGGATTGGCAGCAACATTTGGTCCCTGGTTTGTCCCAAACTACAAGACTTTTGAGTTTATTAGATTTTGCACATTTCATTTGAAATACATGCAGTTCTCAATGTCATACCCCACTGCCCCAGCATGGTATTCATAGTAGGCATTAGGGTTTTACCATTGCAGGTATGGTGGCTTCTTTTTTGGGACATAGATTGAGGCCACTAAATGATTTTGGAGCAAGGTTTGGTAGAGCTCCTTATAGGTCATAGGGATGGGATCAAAATGCTGTCTTGGTTGATTTACACCTCGATTGTCGGGTGCATTATTGGTTGTTTGATTGGTATTTTGGTGGACTTGTAGAGGTAGCTTTATTATAGGTTTGATGGGATTGCAAGTGATGGGTTATAAGTTATAGCATAGATTGGCTGTGGGGATATTGTGACTGGTTAAGAACATGGCATCCTTGAGTAGCAAGGGTTGGATGCTTGACGTTGTATTGGCAGAGACGAGCCAGCATAATTTATGGCATTAGCCTCTTCTTCCCTCTTCTTATCAGCAGTGGGCTTCTTACTCGATCCAGCTATTTCCCTGGCAGACATTCTACCATTCTTAATGGCGGCATCGATTATTTCTTCAGAGAAAACCAAGTCTATGAATTTCTTGGTGGCATTCCACATAAGCTTCTCGTAATAAGGAATGCGTAAGGTGTGAATGAAAGTGACTATTATCTCTTTTTCTGAAAGGGGAGGCTGGACTAGGGCTGCTTCTTCTCTCTACCTTTAGGCATATTGTCTGAAACTTTTAATGGATTTCTTCTAAAAATTCATCAGGGAAAGTCGATCCGGCACCCAGTCTGACACGTGCTGGTATTGATTTAGAAATGTCTTAGCCAAGTCAGCCCATGATTGAATTTTCACATTGTCTAGCTCGATATACCACTAAGCTACTGTCCTAGTGAGGCTGTGCTGGGAGCAATTGATAGAAGCTTTTCATCTTTCTCATACCCAACCATCTTTCGCAAGTACATTCGAACATGGACGAAGGATCAGTGGTTCCATTAAACTTTTCAAACTCTAAAACTTTAAACTTCGAGGAAATGACAAGGTTGGACACCAAAGACAAGGATTACTTGTCAAGAGCTCTAAACTTGTCACTCCCCTCGATAGCTAGGAGGCATTTTTCTAGTAGCTGGAATTTGTTCACTTCTTCTATAGTCATGGTAGACTTTTGACCTTCTGTTTTCTCTAGTTCCTCATAGTCAAGGGTTATCGATCTATCGATGAAACTCCTGCGTTCACCCCTTGAGTATCAAGAATGAATCGACCTACCGCAATGGGATTTAGGTAGATGACTGGTGGAGCCTGAGTGGCAGGTGTAGGAGTCGATCGTTGTTCTTATCTAATTTCCCCTTGGGCGGGTTCTGGATTATTGACAGGGGAACCTTCAATGTTGGGAGGATCATTCCTTGTTTCAGCAGTGCTAGCTTACCCTTTTTCTTTCATAGAGGCTGTCATTAGTTTCATAAGTCTTGCTGTCTGAGTTTGCATTTTGCTTTGCTGATGGAGCATCTAGTCTTGTGATTCCTTAACCATTAGCTCAAGTCACTCAATACGAGCTTCATGATCATTTTCCATGATTTGTTTGCAGCGTTGCGTATTGTAGTGATGCATGATGTTAGGTTCCATTTTCCTGATCGACCCTGGAGTCCCTTGCACTTTTATGGCCCAATTCCCGTATTAGACTTTTACTCGAAAATGTATTTATCAATGAGTGTTTATGATGCAATGATGAGTTAAGATAATGAATGATTAATGCAAGTGTAAAAAAGGTGAAAGTAAATATGCATATGCATTTAAGACAATTGAATCTTAGAATAGCTTCGTCGATAACATCTTTCATAGAGCCATAAAAAGGTCACTTGCTGAACACTAAACCAGAACAATTGTCCCAAAATGATGATGATCATGATAATTATGATGAGATGATGCATGCACGAGAACACAAAGAAAGGGAAACGAGTTAGTGAAATGTATAAGAGAAAAATGTAAGAAATTAAAGAATTTGAGAACATCAGAGAAAAATATTCATGACATGTCTTAACCAAGGTGGAGAGACACAAAACGGGCAGCGTATCAACATGCCAGGATGCAATTTGCCCTTCATAAGGTGATGCAATATCTTATTTTGATGGAAAAAATAACCAACCAGTAGTAATATTCATCCACTAGTGCGGACGTGCACTAAGTCATGACTCGGACAGCATAACGGCTTGCAGTATAGACATTGCAAACAATTGTTTTTTTTGTTCACTGTCACTTATTTACAAAGGTTAGCCGTAGTTCGAGTGACATGACGGCATGCCTTGATAAATGATAAAAATGCAGATACGAATGACAATTGTATACCCATTGTCACCTACATAATTATGGTAATTAAGAGTAAAGTTAGGAATGTTTCCCCAAGTGACCCTATTCTCTAAATATTCTAGCAACGTTCTAGTATGATTTGACATAGTTTAGCTCATAGGGCTCACTATATGAGGTTTAAGTTGACGCCTAAATAGGTATCTGAGTTGCTCCTCTATCCGGTAAGGATATTCGAGGGACCCCGATCCTAGACCCATCACGGATTTGGCAGAATGGGTTCGATCCGTTGGATGTATTTTCCTATGCAAATGCAGAGGGTTACTCACAAGAGATGTAGGTAATTTACATTCAGGAAGTTATTGCCATGCCTATCCAGAAGGTTACTCACGAAGGTGGATAGCTTACTTCCTCCTAATGACTGGGTTATAACCATGGCATGAAATTTGGTGGGACACTAATGCACATGCAAGTGCATGGTGTGTGATGGGGAAATGATCAAACTTTTTGGTTTACTTTCGTATTACCATTTTATTAAACTAATTATTCAAAACTAGGACAATCCTGACGATCACACCAAACAAAAGATTAGTTGACAAAATGAAAAAAGGGTTATAGTTAAATAATGATCGAAGATCGAAAGAATCGGGAACCTAGTAAGACACTGCTAGTTATTGGCCTAACTCTCTATGCATGTCCCCAGTGAAGTCGCCAAGCTATTGCAACATAGCCCGGGGTGGATCCTCTCGGATCTATAGGTGCGCATAACTTAAAATATTTTCCTAACTTGGAAATGTCTTCTTGACCGAGACTTTTCTTTCACGATGTGATGAGAACGAAAATGTATGGATTCTCGACTTATGATACAGTGAAGGGGACCATAAGATGAATCGCTCATCTTATTAGTCTCGGATGACCATCACGAAATGGCCAACGCTTGGAGTCACCACCGATCATCTTAGGCTAGGCATGATCGGATGCCTATTGAAACCTATGTTTTGAGTTACGAAACTCAAAACATCGATCTCGTAGTTTACGTAATACAAAGATTTGTCATTTGGGTTCGGGAGTTTGTTACACACAATGAGGTACGAACCTCTTCGTGACGCCTGTAATTGATACCTTACTAGCTATGTCTTATCTTGGTTTCGATTCTTTTAATCTTAACTTGTCATTATTTCGATGTAACCCTCTTTTAATGCATGAATCCTATAGAAATACAAATCCAAGTTTTGATGAAAAGGATTTAATCTCATATACGCCTCGGAGAGATGTGAAATATAGAGATTTTCAATAAAATGACCTTTAGATTTTACTTTGAAAATGGAATGTTCCACTTTGGGCACTAGAGAGATACCCACACGGAACATTACCTTTAATTTTATTTGAAATGTTTTGAAAACATGAATGCATATAATCATCACAAAGAAATCGTGTTAGTAAGGCAATAAATGAAGTAACATAATATGGATAATTCAATGCAATGATAAAGAAAATGGGTGGACTATTGGAATTTATCTCGCAATTGGCATCGATTATTTGGGAATAATTGAATCGATAATTTTTTAGATGCATAATTTTTTAGATGCATCTGGTTTCCTTGATTAAATGAGGTTTGTTTGACATATTCATGGAGTCCATGAGAAAAAAATTAATTGTAGTTGAAAGATAGGGTTGGAGTATCCCTTCGAAAAAATAGGGTTAGAGTATCTCAGGGGATGAAAAATAATTTTGACTGAGGAAGATCTTTAGATCTTGATAATTTTTAAAAACAGGGTTGGAGTATACCCTCAAAAAATTAGGGTTGGAGTATCCTCGTGGATGACAAATCATTTTGATAAAGGAAGATTTTTCAATCTTGATAATTTGAAAAGTGGGGTTAGAGTATCCCTTTAAAAAGTCAGGTTTGGAGTATCCCCAAAAGTGATACATCTGGCACTCTTTAGAGAAGTTGAGCTAGAAAACGTAAATTGACAAAACTTTGTGATTTAGGAAATGTGTAAGTGTTTTGATAACTTTTGGCAAAAGAAATTATTGTGAATGAGGATGGTAAAGATGTAAAATGTGTTTGTGCCTTGATACGAGCCTATGGGAGGTCAAATCATGTTCTCAAGTCTAATCGAGATGATACGGAGACATTCGAATGTCTCGAGACAAAATTTGGGAAGATAATTCAATTTTAACCATAACCGAAAACAGGGGATAACATCGCGCTATCCTGCTTCTCGAATTTATTCTAAAGTGGTTTGAAGGGTTTAGAGGGTGGACAAGATACCTCTAGAAAGTTAACTCGATAAGAGTCAATCTAAAAATATTCCCTATGTCCCAAAAAGTCACTTTTTAGGGTAATAAATTTTTAAATCTGGATCAATTTCACTGCTGGCAGAGCATACGAGAAACAACGTGTGTCAAAATTTAAAAAAAAAATCATTTCGGACTCATTTGGTATTGGAAAATTGCGAATAATACCTTTCCAGAGAGGGAATTTCATGAACTTTTCAAGAAAAATGCTTGAAATTTTGGAAAAATCATTAAGTGGGCCTGAACGGCCCAACCAAAATACATGTTCGAATTCTAGAGGTTTTGGACAATTTAGATTTGAAAAATCATAACTCTCTCATCCGAAATGACTCGAGGGTGAATAAGACATTGTTTCAAAGATAATTCGATTCATGAAAAATCATTTAGGATTTTAAAGTGATTTTTCAATTTGCAACAGTTGTGCGATCAGCAGAGGATAAAGCAAAGCAGGGGATATCTCTCATTTTTTATGTCTACAGGTCCAAACTCGAGTATTAACGTTCGAACGTCCATGACTGATGGGAAAGAGTGGGATAAGCATCACGAACTCATTTGCACAATCCCGGAGTAGTTTAGGGCGATGAAACAGCCCGTTTGTCATACCACTCAAGGTTTTGACTCAAAAAAAAGGCACAAACATTTAGTGAATAATTGTAACACCATTTTTGTTTCAAAATCAGAAGATTTGAGCTTGTTCAACCAAGATTCCCAATCTAGAAAACTTAATTTTCCCCAAGATATTTTGCAAACTTTAAGGAAAATGCTAAGTCCATGCTAATTCTCATTGGTTGAGGTTAACATGCTTGGCTTGAGGGGTTTTGAAAATTAGTTTTTGACAGCCATCAAACATGCATTTTGACAAGGAGAAGACAACAAACATATAAGGGGATGGCACATAACATGAATG
>JBBYHL010441483.1:0-17485 GCA_038381835.1 Adansonia madagascariensis
AGAAGTGAAGTTTTGTTGGTATAACTTCTCACTTTATCACTTTTATTTTTTGTTTTTTAGCATCTTCATCATTTTAGGGAGCTCTCCATGTTTCCATCACCTTTTAGGATTATCATGCACTATTGCGGCTTTTGGTTGTGGTAGTTTAGGATTTCGATGCCTTAATGCCCCTTTTATGTGCAAAATGCCCCATTTCATCCTCATTAGTTTGATATCTCTTGCTCATGCATTTTTTTTCATGTTCATGCATAACATGTTCATAAACTTTAAGAATGTAAAACAATTAAATAAAAAAAGCCAAAAACCATTTTAACATAATTTAACTAGCCCCATATGATCCACATGAAAATTAAATTGTTTAGTCAATAATGCCTTAGGCATGGGATCTATTGTCATCAAATTTATGCTAATGTGATGGATATCCACTTCTTGCTTCTTTACATGATCTTTAATAGTAAGATACTTTGTATTTATGTGCTTGCTATGACTCCTACTTTTGTCTCTCTTAGAAAAGAATACCGTAGAAGAGTTGTTACAATAAATCTTTAATGGCCTCCAATAAAATCAACAACACTTAATCAAAATATAAAATTTCTTAACCATATGCCTGTGAAAATATAAAATTTCTTAACCATATGCTTGTGACATTGCTTCATAGCATGCAACAAACTTAACTTCCATGGTAGATGAAGCAACAACTGTTTGCTTAGCTATCCTCCAAGATATAGCACCACCAGCTAAGATGAAAATGTATCCTGTCTGGAATAGATTTCCTTGTATCCATTCATCCACCAAAATCTGAATTTGAATATCCAATTGCCTCAAGATGTTTAGATCATCTATATGTGAGTTTATAGCCCATAGTTCCTTACAAATAACACATAACCCTCTTGGCAGCTTTTCAATGATCAAGGCTAAGATTACTTTGATATCTGCCAAGCATACCTACTGCAAAACTTATGTTAAGTTTTGTACAAACATGAGCACACATGAGCAACAACAAATGCAAATGGAATGCTCTTTATTTGCTCATTTTCCAAATCATTTTGGGGATATTATGTAAACTGAATTTATCCTCTTTCACAATTGGTGCCATTGTAAGTGAATAGCTTTGTATCCTAAACCTTTCCAAAACCTTTTTAATATAGATTTCTTGAGCTAGACTTAATGTCTTTTAAGACCTATCTATGAATATCTTTGCCTATAACATATGAGACTTCACCCAAATCCTTCATATCAAAGTTTTGAGAAAGGAACCTTTTGTTTCATGTAACAAAGCTAAGTCACTTCTTGGAAAGAGAATATCATCAACACATAGAACTAAAATCATGAATTTACTCCCACTTACCTTAAGGTGTATACAAGAATCAACAACATTTTCAATGAAACCAAATGATGACATAATGTTGTGAAACTTTGTATACCATGACAAGAGGCTTGTTTTAGTCCATATATTGATTTCTTTAATTTACATGCTAAATGGCTATTTTCATAGAAGCCTTCTGGTTGATTCATGTGTACTTCTTCCTCTAGATCTTCATTCAATAAAGTTATCTTCACTTCCATTTAATGTAACTCTAAATCAAAATGAGCTACAAGTGCCATGATAATTCTTAATGAATCATTCTTAGAAATTGGAAGAAAAAGGTTTTGCAGTAATCAATACCTTCCCTTTGAGTGAAACCTTTGGCCACTAGACTAGCTTTATCATTTAACGCTACCAGAGGTATCTTTTTTGGTTTTATAAACCCACTTACACCCAATAGTGGTTGCCTACTTTGGTAATATAACTAATTCATAGACTTGACTATTAGCCATTAATTCCATTTAATCTATCATAGCTTTATGCCCAAGTATAAAATTTTCACTTTTCATGGCTTGTAGAAACAAAATGGGATCCTCACTGAGTCTAATATCATAATTAGATTCCAGTAGGTGTACAATATAATCATTAGGAACTGCTAGTCTCTTTACCCGATGTTATAACATAGATAGGACACGAATCTTGACCAGCCAGACTTAAAAAGGTGGGTATATGCCTCGTTCTTATATATTTATATATCATCAATTTTTATTTCTTGGGCCATATCATTATTATCTTCACTTATTTTTTAGGACTGAGTTGTCAAGATGAATTACTCACTTAACTTAACCCTAAATAGTCATTGTGAAATGACTATTTATTTCAAAGTGGCAACTAATCTATTTTGGCTAGATAAGATTGATCGTTGTAGACATCTTATTTTATCTAGGCTAATTTTTTAGCAACCTAGAGCATGGATGTGACAGGGACGTCGCCCGATGAAAAAGTATTTTTTGAGAAGGTCAAGGAGGCCTGTGGATCATAGCAAAGATAAAGGCAAAAATGTAGCATCAAAGGACGTAGTTCAAGTTGTCCGGGGATAAAAGATATGAGAAAATTCATAATTTTGCTTGAATGTATCGATACATACTTCTCATGCATCGATACAATGCTCCAATGATCCAAAATTTTGAAATGTCTCTATTTGTATCGATACAACATGTAAATGTATCAATACATGAGCTTATGTATCGATACAGGAGCAAATGTATCGATACTAGGCCATGCCAAAACCAAAACGTGCATTTTGTAAAGAAATATATCGATACATATCAACATGTATCGACACAATCAAGCATTGAATTGATATAATGGTTCATAGTATCGATGCAATGATCATTGTATCGACACAATGTTCATTGTATCGATACACTCAAGGTTTTTGGACCAAATGTATCGATACATTCTGCAATATATCAGTACATGCAGGCCATTTTTTACGGTCCGAGAATTTTTGACTCATCCACCATTGATCCAAAACTCAATTTTAACTCATTTCTTTGCATTAGAAAAGATCAAAACCCATATCAGATTATGAATTTGGACTTTTGAATTAATCAAAACTTTTTTGAAGTCTAAATTAGATAAAAAAGGTTGATGTCACATGATCACCCTAGTCCTCCTTAGTTTGTTGACCAAGATCACCATCAGCCACCCTATTTGCTGGAAAATCATTTCAGCATTTAAATCGACCACCCTATGTCCATCACATTCGCAGCAAGTTGCTCCCTATAGCCACTCTATAGCCATCAAGCTGACATCACTTTGTCCCCCTTGAGAAATGACCAAAAACACCTCCAATTTGGCTCCAAAATGCTGGTATAAATAGACCACTTATATCTCAGCTAAGGGGCAGATTCCAGCTAATTTTTAGCTTCCAAAACACATTCACACATCAAGAAAACTAAATCCCGTAGCTTTTCAGTCAGCACCTAAAAACAACCCTAAAACATTCACTCTCAACAATTACACATTCTGAAAATCACCCTTCTCCATACCAGAACCAAAACCTCATTGTTTTTCTTTTTTTTCTTGCTTATTAACAACATGGAAAAGAGGGAAATTCAAGCCATCTCTACTGCTCCAAATATTTGGCCAAAAAATTAAAGTTTTGTTGGTATAACTTCCTACTTTATCACTTTCGTTTTCTATTTTTTAGCATCTTTATCATTTTAGTGAGCTCTCCATGTTTCCACCATCCTCTTAGGATTCTCATGCATTATTGTGGCTTTTGGTTGTGGTAGTTTAGGATTTGGATGCCTTAATTCCTCTTTGATGTGCAAAATACCTCATTTTATCCTCATTATTTTGATAGCTCTTGCTCATGCATTTTATGCCATATCCATGCATCTTGTTATGATTAATCCATGTATGAATCCTTAACCTAACATATTTTAAGCAAATTTATACATTAGCTTGCATCTTGTCATGAATCATTGTCATTTTCAGTATCCATAACATTTTCTTGTCAAAGTGCATAACACTTTCTTTATCTAGACCATTGGTAAAGTTAGCATCCCCATTCATTTTATGTGCCATCCCCTTGTATGTTTTTGTCTCCTCCTTATCAAAGTGCTTGTTTGATGGCTGTAAAAAAAAATTGATTTTCAAAACCTCCCCAAGCCAAGCATGTTAATCTCAACTAATAAGGATAAGCATGGACTTAGCATTCTCCTTGAAGTTAGCCAAAAAATATTGGGGAAAATTAAGTTTTCCAAATTGAGAATCCTGATTAAACGAGCTCAAAACTTCTAATTTTTTGATGAAAATGGCCTTGCACTTACTCCTGAAATGTTTGTGCCTTGTTTTTTAGTTGAAATCTTGAGTGGTATGATTAACGGGCTATTTCATTATCTCAAACTACTCCATGGCTATGCAAATGAGTTCGTGACACTCATGCCACTCTTCCCTTCAATCATGGATGTTCGAATGTCAACACAAAGAAATATAAAAAATATCCCTTGCTTTGCTTTGTCCCCTACTAGCAACACAACTGTTGCAAATTGAAAAATCATTTTAAAATCCCAAACGATTTTTCATGAATTTTTTGATATTTTTCTCTCAAATTGTGTCAAATTATCTTTAAAACAATGTCTTATTCACCCCTTGATTATTCCAGATGAGAGAGTTATGATTTTTCAAATCTAAACTGTCAAGAACCCTTGGATTTAGCAACATGTATTCTAATCGGGCCTTTCAGACCCACTAAATGATTTTTCCAAATTTTTCAAACACTTTTCCTAAAAGCTTCATGGAATTTCTTTTTCAAAAAAATATTGTTTGCAATTTTTTGATACCAAATGAGTCTGAGGTGATTTTTCAAATTTTGACACACCTTGTAATTAATTCAAACTTGGAAATTTATTCCCTCGAAAAGTGGCTTTTTAGGATATCGGGAATATTTTTAGATTGATCCTTATCGAGTTACCTTTCTAATGGTATATTATCTACCCTATAAGGCCTTCAAACCAATTTAGAATAAATTCAAAATTGGGATAGCTTGATGCTGTCCTCTGTTTTCAGTTATGGTCAAAATTAAGTTGTTTTTCGAGCTTCATCTCGAGACATTCAAATGTCACTATATCACCTTGACCAGCCTCGAGAACATGCTTTGACCTCCCATAGGCTCGTATCAAGGCATGAACATATTTTACATCTTTACCATCCTCATTCACAATAATTTCTTTTGCTAAAAGTTATCAAAACGCTCACACATTTCCTAAATCACAAAGTTTTTTCAACTTAAGTTTTCCAACTTAACTTCTTTAAAGAGTGTCAGATAATGTCACTTTTGGGGATATTTCAACCCTGACCTTCCGAAGGGATACTCCAACCTCGTTTTCCAAAATTGTCAAGATTTAAAAATATTCCTTTGTCTAAATTATTCGTTATCTACGGGAATACTCTAACCTTATCTTTCCGAGGGGATACTCCAACCCTGTCTTTCAATTGCAATTAAATTTCTCTCCTTCCCAGACTTTCATGAATGTGCCAAGAGTCAAACCTATTTTTTTAAAAGCACCTCATTCAATCAAAGGACCTAGACGTGTCTTGAAAATTGTCAATTTGGTTATTCCTAGATAATCGATGCCAATTACGAGATAAATTCCAATAGTCCATCCCTTCCTTTATCATTACATTGAATGGTCTATGTTATGTTACTTCATTCGTTGCCGTACTAACGTGATTTCTTCGTAATGAATATTTGAATACATGTTTTCAAAACATTTCAAGTAAAACTAAAGGTAATATCCCATATGGGTATCTATCTAGTGCCCAAAGTGGAATATTCTATTTTTTAAAGTAAAATCTAGAGGTCATTTTTATTAAAAATCTTTATATCCCCCATCTCTCCGGGGCATGTATGAGATTAAATATTTTCATCAAAATCAGGATTTGTATTCCTATAAAATTCATGCATTAAAAGGGGGTGGTTATATAGAAATAGTGACGAGTTAAGATCAAAAGAATCGAAACTGAGATAAGATATAACTAGTAAGGTACCAATTTTGAGCATCGCGAAGAGGTTTGTGCCTTATTATGCGTAACTAACTCCCGAACCCAAATGGCGAATCTTTATACCACATAAACCACGGGATCAATGTTTCGAGTTTCGTAACTCAAGACATAGGTTTCAATAGGCATCCAATCATACCTAGCCTAAAATGATCGGTGGTGACTCCAAGCGTTGGCCATTTTGTGATAGTCATCCGAGACCAATAAGATGAGCGATTCGTCTTATGGTCCCCTTCATTGTATCACAAGTCAGGAATCCATATTTTCTCGTTTGTATCACGTCACGAAGGAAAAGTCTCGATCAAGAAGACATTTCTAAGTTAGAAAAATATTTTAAGTCATATACACCCATAGATCTGCGAGGATCCACTTCGGGGCACGTTACGACAATTGCCTATCAGAGTTTGTATTTCAAAAGTTTTGAAACCTTTAAAAATAAACTCCAAGGTATGCAATAATACTAGAGATCACTTGAAATCCAGGAGTCTGTTACAATCATGAGTGAGGGGATTGCTCTCATGCTTGGTAATTGATACCTCATTAACCACGTGTTAACTTAATTTTTTATTTTCATTTGGTTTCAAAATTTGATATTTAATTATAATTCCTAAGTATTAAAATAGAAGTTAATGAAATAAGTTTATTATTCTTGATGCGAAAATTAGGTTTTCGATATTTTTGAAAATCGAAATATCTTTGGCCACCTACTAAAGGATTGGAGAAATATGAAAAGTTTTTTTTTTATCTTTCACACCCTACTGAGAGTTGAAGGACTATGAAAGGTTTTGGAAATGAAAATATCTTTCACATCCCACCATAGGATCAAAGGAAAAGGTTTTATTTAAAAAAAAAAAAATTGAAAAACACATAGGATCAAAGGAAAAGGTTTTATTTTAAAAAAAAATTGAAAAACCTTAATTTTACTTGTTTTCAGAAGAATATCTCGTTATTAAAATAATTCGTGAAACTCTTCTCATATGTTAGGAGACATTCCACATGCTATCTTAATCAGAGACATTGCCTTAATCTAAAAAAATAAATTTTGGTTTTATGAAAATATTATAATTTTATCCCTAGACTTGGACCTAGCTAAAGAGACCAAAAAGTCCCATAAAGTTTAGCTTCTGCATAGAAGTATCTCATTGACCTTAAAAGACTTGGTTCTAAAATAAATGACTAAAATATCCCTAAGGTATACCTTCAATATGAAAGTGTCCCCATAACCCTAAAATCCTAAACAACATCATGAAAAGATAAATCTATCCCTAATGTGCATCTTCGAAATGAAGGTAAATTACTAAAATGTCTATAAGGTTTACCTTGGTAATGAAAGCATTACGGTAACCCTAAAGGCTCAAAAATAATATGAAATGACAATTTTACCTTAAATGAGCAATTTAATATGGAATGACAATTATACCCTTGGTGGTTAACTTAGACATTAGTTATGACCTAAATGCAAAGATTGCTAATAGATCCCTAAATTTCTTAAAATCACATATTAGCCTTAAAATGGCTAAAATGCTAGATATGTTGAAAAATGAATTAAAACATATAGAAATTCATAAAAATCACTCTAGGACCATTCGGCTAACCATGGATGGCCAAGAAAATTTTTTTACAAATTTTACAACTTAGTTCCTAAGATTTTCTAAAATTACTAAGAGCCCCTAAAGGATGAAAAATTACCGAAATGGCCATACATGGTTTGGCCAAAGCTTGGAGACACCTTTTCAATGGCTTAAAAATTTCGGGGAAAATAATTCTAGGCCTTTAAAAAAGTCCATAGATTTTAAGACGATCCTAAATGGACTTAACAAGTTGGAGGAAAATCATAAAAAAAAATCCCTTCCTCCATTTAGCTTTCACCAAAAAATCCGAGAAATTTTTTTTATGCATAGCAAGACATAATATGTTCTACCTACTAACAAGCTCAATTTATCACCAAGATACAAAAATAACATGAAATGACATCATGTATGAATTTAAACACTAGTATTATTTCACAGCATGAAAATATTTGATAATCAACACAAGCATATTCATAAATAAACACATAAATTTACATGATCTCATAATCAACTCACATGAAAATAAATAACAAAAATAAGTAATAATAATAAAAAAATGAAACAAACATCTGAAATGGCATGACAAATCACTCTAGATTTCTATCAAGCTCAAATCATAATATCAACAAACATTTTGGAAGAAAATATGGAAAATCATGCTAGCAAAAATTTTTAAAATTATATGTAAAATGAAATTAGGCATAAACACATAATACATGCGCATAGAAAATTCATCAAGATCAAAATCAACTCATATGAACATGCTTGACAATCTTTAAACTTAAAAAATGATTTTGCTAAAGATTAAATGAAATCGTAATGTAAAATTACAATAACTTGGTAATGGCTTTCACCTAAATAAATTAGGTTCATAAAGCTACCAACAAAGGAAACAAAATTTTGAAAATCAAGAGTGGATATAGATGAAGACGAATGACATAGAAAATGAAGGAAATCTTAATAGAAACTAAAGTAAGAATACCTTTGAAATTAAAACACTTTGATTTCAACTTAAAGCTTAAAAATTGAATTTTCTGAAAGAAAACTAAACACAAATTAAAGAAAACCAAGAGATTCTTTTTTTGTTTTTCTTGTAGGAGAATGATCAACCAAAAAAAAAAAAAAAAGGTGTCCGTACATTCTTTTGGAAATTTCAGCCAAGATAAGTTTATATCTTTTTTTTCATCAATTTAATGGATATATGTTAATTTAGATAAGCATTCATTAAATTAACCTTGTACATTAGCCTAGTCACCATATATGACTCATTATCTTGATGATTATCAAGATAAAATCGCTTGCTAACATAGTTAGAATTGAACTAAATTGGTTAGAGGAAAATTGAAATCCAAGTAAATTAGCTTTTATGAAACTAGCTTATAAAATTCCAAAATTAAAAATAAAATAAAATAAAAATAAAAATAAATAAACATAAACAAAATTTTGGAAATGAAAGAAATAAAATCACAATGATGGAAAAATTTTGATTAGATGTCCCAAACTCATAAAAATTTAAAAGAAAATTTCTTCTGGAAAAGAATAGTATACATGAATATTTTAATAGAAGAGAACCAGAATTTTAAAAAAAATCATCCAAGCCAATTTAATGAAATATGCAAAAATATTTAAAATTCTAAACTCTAAAAAATTTTACACAAAAAGTTTACAAGTAAGAAAAGTTCATATTTTAGGACTAAAAAAATTTCAAAAATACGTTCAAATTTATAAAAATGAGTTAAATTTAGCATCTTACTCAAAATATTAATCAATAAAAATAATAAAAAATAAAACTTAAAATTGAAAACAAATTTTATTGAGAAAATTTCACGAGCATGACACTCGTGGTATCGTGAAATTTTAAATTTAATAAATAAATTTGATGATTTGACACCTTATAGTATAAAATGCCAACATGAATTTTTTCTTGAATATTTTTTTTTAATTTTTTTGGGTGAGTGTTGACATAAATACTACACATTTATCAGTAAATATGATAGTCATTTTTTAAAATTTCATGAAAAAATTTTAAAAAAGTTAAAAATAAGAAAATTTGGTTGCAATATCATCTGCAAAAATAAATTTCAAAAATTTCCAAGAAAATATTAAAAACTAATTTTCCCCTTAATATTCATCTTTTTCGTCAAAAATTTATTCTCTACAACCCTGAAAACTATATTTTTCCCATCAAATGCATACACAACCCTTTAGGTATGAACAAATCAATCTTGAAAATGCCTAGCCCGCTTGGAAGAAGTTGACCTCTACCTGGTGGCTGTTAGGTTCTCAATCTCAGATATTGAGATTATCAGAAAAAAGGGCTCAAACGAAATTAGGTGTCTGCAACTGCCCTTCTTTGGCTGTTGGTAAATCTCAGGAAGAAGGCAAAGATCAAATAGATATAATTTCATTTAGGTTGTAAAGTCTTGAAAAATAAAATAAAAACATTACATTAAAATAGAATAACTAAAAAGGAAGCCTTAAGTCTAGGGTGAGATCTAAGTTAAAGGAGCTGACCAGAGTAGAACCTAAGTCTAAAGGGTTGACTAGGGTTGAACCATAATATTCAACAAAGGGTGACTAAGGTGAAACCTAAGTCTGATTAGTTAACTAGGGTAGAACCATAATAGTCAAGTAAGGGTGACTAGGGCGAAACCTAAGTCTGATGGGTTAACTAGGGTAGAGTTATAATAGTCAATTAAGGGTGACAAGGGTGAAACCTCAGTTTGATTGGTTGACTGGGGTGAAACCATGACTATGAACGAAAGTGATCAGGGTTAAACCTAAGTTTAATAGGTTGACCAGGGCAAAACCATAATAGTTAACTAAGGGTGATCAGGGTGAAGCTAAGTCGGATGGTTTGACCAAGGCGAAACCATAATGGTCAACTAAGGTGACAAGGGTGAAATCTAAGTCTGATGGGTTGACCGAGGTGAAACCATGATAGCCAATAAAAGTGACAATGTTTAATATTCAAGTTGTTTGAAAGGATGAAAGACTTACCTTTTGATTTTGAGGAAGTCAGTACACTAAATGGTTTTTCTCAATATCATGCTCTACTTTTCGATCTATAAATTATCAAATGGAAATACAAGTGCATGAAGAATGTATGTGATGAATTCTCATGATCATATCTTCTGATTTATGGATTTCATTATAAACAGTCTTCGATCCAATCTATATTTGGAGTTGAAGGTATTCTTAGAAAATGTAACAGGTATCTTACTTTTCTTTGGTGGGGTAAGCTTGTGCCTTTACTTAGAGTTAAAAAAATTTGCAAAAAATATTATGGATATTTCTTTTCTTTTGGCAATGGAGCCTGTGCTTGTTCTTGGAATTGAAGGCATCTTTAGAAAATTTTGTAGATATTTCTCTTTCTTTTGGCAAGGGAAGCCTGTGCTTTTACTTGGAGTTGAATACATTTTTATCATTTAGGATGATTTCATGTTTGCCCCATAAAATGCTTCTTCCAATCTTAACCTCAAGAATCTAAGAGTTGTTAGATATTTCCTGAAAAGTCACCAAATATTGAATTAATATTTATCAATTCAAAGACATAACTTTCTGTGGCTAAATAAGATTTAACATTTTGTTGCTCAAAGCATGTTTAGATGCTCCTATTGAAATAATAAGAAGTATCATAATTAATCTAAATTCTAGGATTTATGGAATAAGATCGCCTTCTCATTCTAACCTAGGAAAGAATCTATTTGATGAAAAGCTATGGAAATTTCAAAATGATTTCAACCATGAATTTTTAAATATTAAGGATAATGGACATGCTATCTCCATGATGAAATGTTAAGGCTTTGTCACAGTAGATGATCATTTTTGGACATTTTTGAATGAAATGAAGAAATAAATTTAGAGGCACAAATGGGATGCCATTGCTAAAATTTGATGTAAAGAAATTAGTACAAAAAAGTCAAAGTTATCCATAACTAAGTTTAGGAGAATATTATTTTTATGGGAATTCCCTGAAACATAAACAATCAAGTTATAACATCCTTTTAATCTTCAAATGCAATAGCACAATAAATGTTAACTAATGTTAGTAAACACCAAGTCTCAAAGGGTATTTAAAAGGCCTTTAGTGTGCATCAATTTCTAAGGTAGGGCATGAAAATTATAAAGGTTATCTTGAAAGGAATCAATATTTAGACATGTGATTCAATATTTTTCTAATGTCATGAAATTTTTAAAAGTTCAGGATCATTCTTAAATTAACAAGGAGTTCTTATCCTTTGGTGGCTATCTTTGTTGATTTAGAAGAAATTCCAAAGCTTTTAAGTTTGTTCTAGACTGCCTTTTTCGGGTTTTCACCCTAGAACTTGATTTGTTTTCATCTCTTTTTTTCTATTTTTTCCTTTTTCATTCTTTTGTTTGATTGATTGCTTTATTATATTATCAACGACTCAAAACTCATTCAAAAAGATAAATTTTTAAAAATCTTTCTAGGAATAGTTCGACAGCTCTAATAACTATGTTTGATAAAAATGGACTTTTATAGGTACATAACGAAGGCCATGGTTCACAGTTTAGGAATAAAAAAAGATCGATAGGCCTACATTAAGTGTTTAAGGGCAATTTAATCAAGGATCATTTATTTTCAAAAATGATTCCTATACATCTTTGATTCTTCATCTTTCCTTGTTTTTCATTTTCTTTTGCTTTTTTTTTAATTTTTTGTCACCATGTGCCCGCCTTTAAAACTTTGGATGATCCAAAGGGCTTAGCATGCTCGGCTTAAAAAATGTATGATAGTGTTAGTGGTCGAGCCATTGAGTTATCCAATGACTAGAATTTGGATTAGGCATAGTGATATGAAGGGGAGATAGACCATCAGGCGAATTGCTCATCCAACCAGTCTCAGATAGCCACCATAAAATGGCCATAAACTTGGAGTTACCACTTATAATCTCGGGCTAGGCATGATTGAATGCCTATTAAAAACAATATTCTGAGTTACAAAACTCGAAACATCGATTTCAAGGTCTACAAAGTCTAGAGATTCATTGCTTAGGTTTGGGAGTTAATTACGCGTGAGGAAGGACTAGCACCCCCACGATGCCCAAAATCAATACCTGTTAACTATGTCTCACTTTGGTTTCAGCTTAATAGGTTCTACTTGCTCATTATTTAGAAATAATCCCCTTATTATGCATGAAGTTTTCGTGGAAAACATAAATTCGGGTTTTGAAAAATGATTTATATCACCTATATGCCATAAAGGTATGAGGAGCATAAGGATTTTTATGATAATAGTTTTCGAATTAAATTTTGAAATTTTGGATATTCCGTATTAGGCATTGGAGAGATATTAACATGGAACATTGCCTTATAAAATTCTTTGAAAATGAATTTTAAATATGAATGCATGATAATCATTATGAAAGAGGAAACACGTTAGTAAGACTAAAAGAATATAATAATATCATAAACAAGCAATCACAAACAAAAGAATATAAAAAAAAAGGGATGATTGGAATGTATGCAATAATTGTCTTCGATTATTGAAAAATAATCGGGATGATAATTTAGAGACATGTTTGGATTCGATGGTAGTTTGAAGGACAAAAAAGATTTTAATCAAAACAATTCGGGGCATCCGAAAGAGAGCAAATTTCCAAAATTTTTTAAGGTAAAAATGAGGCTGGAGTATCCCCTCAGAGAAGTGGCATTGGAGTATCCCTAAAGATGAAGTTATGAAAATATTTAGGAATAAAGAGAAAATTTGAGTTTTTTTATAAAGAACTAGGTTAAAGTATCCCCTTGAAGTAGTGGGGTTGGAGTATCCCTAAAGATAAAAAATTTTGATGTTTTAAAAGAAACAGTCTTTCTTTTCTTTTTTTTGGAAAAGAGGATTTTGAAAATAAAAAACCATAGGTTTGTTTAAAATATATTTTCATCTTAAGCCTTGATTCGAGTCTAAAGGGCTTATGTTGTAGGGGAACCAAACAGATGCATTTCGAGACATTCGAATGGCCCCATAAAGGAGATTCAAAAATTGGGTTAGAAACAAGGGACAGCATCGTGTCATCTCCTTTCCCAAATTTATTTTAGGTTCATCCAAAGACCTTAGATGGTGAATAAGGTATCGTTGGAAAGATGACTCGATAAGGTTTAATCTCAAAATATTTCAAAATCCTAAAAAATCACTTTCTAGGCGTAATTAAAATTTGAAATTAGGTCTCTCTTGACACTGCAGCATATGTAAGGGAAAAGGCACATAGAACTTTGAAAAATCATTTCGAGCTCATCTAGAATCATTAAATCATGAACAATACCTTTCCTAAAAAGGAATTTTGTGAACTTTCTACAAAAATATTCAAGAAGTTCAAAAAAATTATTTGGTAGGCCAAATGACCTAAACAAAAAATTGTTTGCTAATTCTAAGGGTTCTAGATAGCAAAGGTTCGAGAAATCATATTTCTTTCATCTGGAATGATCCAAGGGCACACGAGACATCGTTAGAAAGGTACTTTGATACCCTTTAAGGAAAATTATCAAAAAAATCAAGGAAAATATTTTATGGTTCAAAAATGATTTTCCAAACTCAGCCTAATGCTGCTAGAGCAAAACAAGGGACTTTTGATATTTTCAGGTTTCTTTGAGGATGGACTCGGGTTTAGGATGTCTGAACATCTGTGACAAAAAGAAACAAGTAACCTGGGCATCACGAGTTTATTCCATAACCCTGGCGTAGTTTAGGACGATGAAGCAAATCGTTAACCATGTCACTAAAGAGGGTTTTGGACTCAAGATCAAGGCTTAATACTTAACAAAAGAAAATTGCATTTTATTCCATGAATCTAGACTTGGAAGGTTTAGTTTGTCCCCAAGATTGGAAGACCAATTTAACCAAAACATTAAGTCTATTGTAGTCCCCATTGTTTGAAGATGGCATAGTCTTAACTTAGGTTTTTTTTTTTTTTGAAAATCAGATTTTTTATAGCAAACATGCAAGTTGACAAACAAATCATGACTAAATACAACATGCACAATGATAAACAAGTATTGCACATGCAAACACACAAAGGTGGCATTTTGACATGAAAAAGGTAACAAAAATGCAAGGAAATGACAAATAATATGCATGGAAGTGACATGAATATATTTAAATGAAGAAAAACATGCTGGAGTTGTCAAGACAACATTTTTATGTCATGAGACTCCTTAAAATGCAAGAAAATGCATGAAGGTACTCAATGCATGTTATGAAAATATACAAACATGTGTTATGCATGTGAAAATAAATGAAATATGACAGAGAATGCATGAACAAGGGACCTTTTTTATCACAGAATGAAAGAGTAGAAGTTTGGCCTATCAAGCACCATCAAGGCTGGAAAAGAACATCAAGATCCTAAGACTACCAAAACCAAGGCAACAATAATGCATGAGAGTTCGAGGATGGTCAGGACAGCACAAAGGGCTTACTAAAATGATGTGGATGATAGAAATAGAAAATGTATGGAACAAAGTATAAAAAATATACTAAAAAAAGCTTGAACTTTTCCTTCTGCTTGAAGCAATGACGTTAAGGTTAGTTCTTGTCACAACATGGCCCGGATACGAATCCTGAGCAGCCTGACTTAAAATGGCAAATATATCCATTGTTTCTATATAAATATCTATATCTACGATTATTTCCTTTTATTTTTACTGGTCCATATCCTTATTACTATTATTTTTTGTACTTAGGGACTAAGTTGTCGAGATGAATCGCTCACTCGACTTCTCTAAATAGTCATTACAAAATGATCATTTATTTTGGAGTTACCACCAATCTTATTTTAGCCAGGTGAGATGGACACCTGCCAGAGTTTATATTTTCGAGGGTTACGAAACCCATGAAAACAAACTCCAAGGTTTGCGCTTATACCAAAAATCGCATGGAAGGATCCGATAATCGGTTACAATCACAAGTAAGGATCGACCTTCTCGTGATGCCCAGCAATCGATACCTTATTAATCTTATGTTAACTTAAATTTTAATTTTTATTTGGTTTCAATATTTGATATTTAATTATAATTCTGTTAATATTTTATTAAAGAAATTTGTTATTTCGAGAAAGTCAAGTTTTAATGCTTTTGGAAATCATAAAATTATTCATACCTTCCCGAGGAACCAAGTAAACACAAATTCTCTATCGTATCTCACTGAAAAACCATGCGAAATACGAAATCTTTTATTTTCACAAAATTGAAAAATCCTAACTTCCTATTTGAAAAGGATATCTCGCTATTAAAATAATCTATAAAATTCCTCATATATTCTTATAGGAATCCTGTGCATTAATTTAATTAGGAAACATTGACTTATTTAATTTTATTGTTAAAAAACAAACTCTATGGCCTAGAAATGACCTAATATGATGAACATATTCTTAATGTGTACTTTCAATGTGAAAGTATCCTGATTCTCATATAGGATATGGTTCTAATGCAAAATTATGAAAATACCCTTAGGGTATACTTTATACATGGAAGTGTCCCGATAACCCTTAAAGGACTCAAAAATGATTGAAAAAGGGCGAACCTATCCTAAGTATGCACTTTCGGCCTAAAAGCATCCTAATGCTTATCTAGGATTAGACTTGAAAAGAAATTATGAAAATGCCCTTAGGATACCTTCAACATAAAAGTATCCCGTTAACCCTATTGGACCTCAAAATGATCTAGGAAGGCTAAACTAATCCTAAAAATTCACATTCAACATAAAAGCATCCCGATTAAAAAAATTACCAAAATGCCCTTAGGATATACCTTTGACATGAAAACATTTCGATAACCCTAATAGACCTTAAATAATCTTAGAAGGCTAAACCAATTCTAAAGTATTCACCTTTGGCGTAAAAGCATTCCGATGAGCAAAATTACCAAAATGCCCTTAAGGTATACCTTCAATGTGAAAGTATTCTGGTAACCCTAATGGACCTTAAAATGACCTTAGAAGGCTAAACCAATCCTAAAATATTCACCTTTAGCGTAAAAGCATCCCGACGAGCAAAATCACCAAAATGCCCTTAGGATATACCTTACTACATGAAAGTATCCCGGTAACCCTAATAGACCTTAAAATGACCTTAGAAGGCTAAAAAAAATCCTAAATATTCACTTTTGGCATAAAAGCATCTCGATGAGCAAAATTACCAAAATGCCCCTAGGGTATACCTTCGACGTGAAAGTATCTCGATAACCCTAATGGACCTTAAAATGATCTTGGAAGAATAACCTAATCCTAAATATTCACCTTTTTTGAAAAAGCATCTCAGTGTGCAAAATTACCAAAATGCCCTTAAATTTTGAAAATTTCATTTCGTGTCCTTCGAAAGATCGAACAAATACGAAAAATATTGAAAATATCTATATCCCTACGGAAGGCTGTAGAAATAGTAGAAATCTTTAAAACTGGTAAAGTGTCCATTTTGCCCCCTAAATATGAAAATTTGCTATTTAGTCCTTACACTTTTCTAAATTTTCAGTTTAGTCCCTACATAGTAAAATAACATAAAAATCATAAAAAATCATATGAAATTATGCATGAAAATACAGCCAATATATCAACAAAGACTCGAACAAATACCTTGCCCTAAACAAAAATTTCTACAATTTACAAAGTAACCCCTAAACTTTATAAAATTACATTTTGACCTCTATATGATAAAAGACCACAAAAAAACATTAAAAATCATCAAACTAGCAAAGAATCAATACAAAAATCATGGCAACAATATGCAAGAAGGTTCGACCAAGCATTTTTATCCATAAAACATAATTTTTATATTTTACAATTTAGTCCCTAAGCTTTCTAATATTTACAAAATGACCCCTAAAGTATTTTTTTAATACCTCAAACATATTTACAAACACACAAATCAGAAATCTCATGGCTTACAAAGCTCTCAGCCGAGCAAAAAATGTCATAAAAAACTTTTATAAATTTTGCAATTTAGCCATATGTTTACTAATATTACAAAATAATCTAAAAATCATGAAATCAAAATAAAAATAAGCACAAAATGATCATGAACAA
>JBBYHL010441494.1:1854-17484 GCA_038381835.1 Adansonia madagascariensis
TACTCACTGGAATCAGCCTTCCAGTGGGGTAACAATGGCTTTTAATTCAACACAAGGGAATATGTTAACGTCCTCCCCCTATGGGATTCTCTCCTATGGATCAGATGAATCTTATTTTGGAGCTCAAAATTCAGTTTTTTCTGATGCAATCGGCACGGCGGTATTCTCACGGATGAGATGAGTTTCTCATGCTTTCTTTCAGCCAATTAGTAGTGTTAACTTAGGATTTTCGAGGCTGTACCCGCTACAAGCTATTGTTTACTTTGGGCCACTGCATGTATCATGGTACACGTGCTTATGCCATGTGACATTTGTCTGTGGCTCATAAGCTATGGGTCATCCCTTACAAAACCACGAGGAGATATTCGTATCGATTTAAAGCGAATAATATTTCGTAACGGGTACAGTTTCAAAAATTATCCTCGTGCCAACAAAGTATTGCTCTCTTTGTACTTTTTTCTTTTCATGTTTTTATCATGTGAATATATTGTCATCAAGAACTTGGGAGCTTAGTCCATAGCATTCAAACATGAGGGGACAGGAATAGGATCGAATTTTACTAGGAATTTCAGACAATGAAATGTACGACTCTGAAAGGGAAAAGATTCGAAAACATAGGTCTTCTTTGTATTTAACATTCCGTGTTTGAATCTAATTGTCCCTTGATCAAATTGCTGGGTCGAGTTGGAGCCCGTGATTTGGTGAGAAATCAAAGTAATGAATGGAAGTTCAACTTCGATTAAAACGCAAGCTGTCTTGAAAACCTATGTCAATATTCAAAAATAAATTTTCTATTAATATTATAATTAAATTTAAATAAAAAATATTTTTATTAGATAATCAGAGATTTAGGTCAGCTGAAAATGCAACAATTTTTATTCAAAACCTAACTCAATGCAGGCTGGGCCCGTACTAATTAATTTAAGTTTACTCAACAAAAACCATAAATCATCGTCAAGATACGAGGAAGGAGAGGGCTGGCCTCTGATTAAGCTCCGGTGGCTTATTCTTTACTTTTGAAACATTCTGGTGGAATGACAATATGATTGAGCACAGTCATTTGCAGCATTATACAAAAGAGGTCCAACAACAAATAATTTAAGTGTACTGAATGGAGCAGATGTTTTTTCTTCCTTGATTGTTCATAAACTCAAACTACTAGCATGACCATGAAATTATATTTACCTAAGAGGTTTCTCCCTATTGCATGTCAATCCGAATCCAAGGGGAAACAAAGGGTCATATGAATTATGTCCTGGATTCATTGGCAGCTGTTCGACTCTTCTAAACCATGTCATTGGTAATCGACCCTGGAATTCAAAATCTCCAAATACTACATCTGTTATTCCCCTTCCTTCACTTCCAGGCAACCAAGCAGCAACTAGAGCATCCACTTTTTCCAAAACCCGAGGCTCTAATACCAAGGGCCTTCCAGATATCAGGATTGCCAACGTGGGGATTCTGCTGGCAACTGAACTGATTATATCACTTCCATTCAAGGGGATTAAAAGCTCTTCGTTGTCACCCAATGTTTCAGCATAAGGTGGTTCACCTACGACCACAATGGCGAAAGAGAAATTCTGCTCTGCTAGGAAGTTTGGTGAGGGATATTCATCATAGATCACCTCTGTTTTGTCACCAACAGATTCTCTGATCGCATCCAAGATGGTCGTGCCTAAAAAATAAGAAATCCATCAATCCAATGTCCATGTGAACTCAGGAATAAAAGGCATATCTCTCGTTGCAGCAAGTTATCTGCAATTGGAAGATACAAAGCAAGGACGATCAATTCATTCATGCAATCCTTTTATCAGATAAATGTAAGCACAAAAACCATGTATCAGAAGTCTGTGCATGCATTTTGTTGATAAATGTTATGGCTTTATGAATCGATTAATTACCAAAAAGCATAGAGAAAATAAAAAATAGATAAGAAAAAGGGAAATTTGGAGGGTAGGAGTTTTGGTATGAACATATGGGCCATATATCCGCTTACCGATTGTAATTCTGCCGCTGTCTCCATGCCAGGTACCTGTCCACCCTCCGCACTGGTAGCCAAGATTGTCAGCATGTGTTCCAGCAACAAGAATTCTTTTAGCAGTTCTGTCTAATGGAAGAAACGGATTTTCTGGGTTCTTCCCATTTTTTAATAGAACCAAGGACTTGCGAACTGCTTCACGTGCTAGTTCCCTATGTAGCTGCAGGAAAGTCCAAGTTTGTACTCAATGTCCAGTTGTCCTTTCTCCAGTATGAAATCAACAAGGACTTATAAAAATAAACAAGGACTAGGTAATAAAAAGGCATTTTGTTTTTCTTAAATTAACTAGAGAGTATTTCCTGAAAATACTTACAGTAGGATAAACAAAATTTAGAAATGGAACCTTCTTCAAAACATTTATCTAACGTATAAAGTATCACATACGGTCCTGACAAGCAAATAAGTGAAATCTTGGAAAATCTGCCATGTACACTCTCCAGTACTTGTTGAAATGCACAAACATAAAAATAAATTCTTATAAAAAAGTTGAGAAAAAAAGTCCTTCAAAATGTAGAAAATAATCAATTATATTCCAATAGCTCAGTTTGTAGAGACATGGGAAGACTTATAATTGAGGTGAATATGTCAGATGCTGAATTCTGCAAAATTTACCTTGCAGCCAACTATATCTAGCAGAGATCTATCGGAGAATGGATATTCAAAAAGACCACAAACAAATTTCACTCTCAATATTCGTTCAACAGCATCATCTATCCTGGACATTTGTACCTCCCCTGATTCAACAAGAAATGTCAAATCCTCGATGAATTGTTTATATCTGTGAGGCACCATCACCTGCACATTTTCTCAGTCAAGGAATGAAGATATGAATCAAAGAAAGAAAAATTATCCTAGAATTTTTTAAACAAACCATACCATGTCAATTCCAGCATTAACAGCAGTAGAAATGCAGTAACGATAGTTCAAGCCTCGAGGTTCACAGAGTCGGTCAAGTGCTTCCCAATCAGAAATCACAAAACCCTGAACAGAACATTCCCTCAAATTACATATGCTCTACATAAATCTTTCACCTGAATGCCTTATTATAATAGGCACTTCAGGATAAGCCTATAGGCTATTTCAGATAGAAAGAATAGAGGGCTCCAAACCTTAAAACCTAGCTTATCTTTTAAAATTTCTGTCAAGAGGAAATGGTCAGCATGAAGTTTACGTCCATTCCAACTGGAATACGATGCCATAATCGTGCAAACGCCCTGATAAATACAGTCCAGATATGGTTCCATGTGGATGCTCTCTAAATCATCATAAGATAGTATGGTATTCCCCTCATTTATACCCTTTTCAGTACCCCCATCTCCAACAAAATGCTTGGCACATGCAATAACATTGTTTCTGGAATCAAGCAAACTCAACGATAGATTCCAACAAGTTTCTAATGAGGTATATGGGGGTTAATCCAGAAATCCAAACAAATATATCTACCTGCCAGCTATAAAAGGGTAGCCCTTCGGGTGTTCCACTGGTGGCTGTCCCTGCAAACCTGTAACCATTGAAGTCATTTTTCTAACAATGTTGGTGTCTTCACTAAAACTCTCATAACATCTTCCCCATCTGGGATCTCTGCATACCTGTGATAATCCATTGTTAGTAATATAAGGTAGATACAAAAATAAGAACATAAGAATTCCTATATTCGTATGGAACTATGAATCAAATGCTACTGAGATACTGCCTGTTAGTGTGATGCTGACACATGAAATTTGATCATCACTACAAGCTGTACATTGTTAAGAGTAAATGAAGTCACATTCTTTGCTTACATCGATAATATTTAATCGGTGCAAACACAGTAGAACCAAAGCACATTTGACTAATTTTGTTTACAATACTTACAGCCACACAGGGAGCAAAGTCATAGTGAATGCCACTTGCCCTGACTTCAAGAGCAGTTGCAACCCCAATTCTTTGAGCCAAATCTGCATCTCTATATTATATTTTGAACAATTAGAAATACTATTACCATATATTAAATAATCTTCCAATGAATCTTTTACTGTAAAAAGTTGTTGGAGGACATAAGGAAGGCTAGATACAAGAGTACCTAGTTATAGTCTAAAACTCCTCTTTTCTTTTTTCTTTTTTTTTTTTCCTTTATCAGCATTGCCATTGATCAAAAAGTGTTGGAACCATAAAAGCTTTGTTGGGGGGGGGGGGGAGGGGCAAAGAAGAAGCAAACCTAGTAGCTCCAAGGCCAACATTATGAGGAAATATAGTGGCACCATAAACACTGTTGTTACCATGAACTGCATCAATCCCATAAATAAGCGGTATCCCGAGCCGCGACTCAAGTGCCGCCTGCTGGAACCTGTCCACCATATCAGCCCAATCAGCGGACAATGCTTTCTCAAATGGCGCACTTCCTCCAGCACTCAGTATACTCCCTGCCAAAAGAAATGGAAAAAAAAAAAAAAAAGAAGGCCAATAAGAGTTTTCAAGTTTTCATAATTGTCAATAACCTGCTTGAAAAAATGGCTAACAGAAAATGTACCAATGGAAAACTCTTTGAGACCAGAAGGAGTGGCGACACTTCGCTCAATTTGGGCCATTTGACCAATCTTTTCTTGTAGAGTCATCCGAGAAAGAAGGTCTTTGACTCGATCCTCTATAGGTGCATTTGGGTTTTTGTAAATACAATCCATTGATCCAATTTGGATTAAAACAGAGATGGTTTCAAACCAAAAACAAACAAATACCGAGATTGGAAATCTTCTTTGGCTTTGATTTGATGAGAAGGTTTCAAAAAGAAAAAAAAAATAGTTTGGAATCGGAGGATTCAGCCGGCTGCGTCGGTCTGATGTACTTAAACAGCGGGAACTAATGGTAGTTATTTTGGAGTGTGGTTTAAATGGCAGGTCAAATGGCTATCTAATCTCTCGATCTACCTTACGCAGTTAACGCTTCCATTGTTCTTGGAAGGTATAAATAACATTCAAGCACCCTTATCATTAAAGTTCCTTTCATTTTTAATTTTTATATTTAAAGAGGGAGAATAGTATTTTTGCCCCTTAGATATATTTATATTCTTGATTGGACCACTTTAAAATGTAATTTTTCTTTTCAACCCCATGAATATTATATGCATAATATTTATATAATTTTTTTTATTTCCTATAATCCTTTTATTTATTAAGCTCATTTTTACGCAACATCAATGGAATTTTTAAACTTAATAAATGAAGTTAAGAAATTAACAAGTATTTTTCTTTTGTTACACTAATTTTTAATATTTTTTTATTACATAATACAAGAATACATGTTATTTTACTAAATTTGCTATCAAAATTTTAAATTTCACTTATAATGTATCATATAATTTTTTATATTTATAAATATATTTATATTTTGAAGTTCATAGCTAGATCCTCCATGATCCAAGCTATCCGCCTGAATTGGTCCGAAATAGTATTTTTAAATTAAAATAATAAATTTTTATTTAAATTTAATTATAAATACATAAATATTAATATAAAAATTATTTTTTAATATTTTTAATAGGTAAACAGTAAATTCAAACTTAAAAAGGTTGAGTCGAATCAAATTTGAGTATAAACTTAAATTTTAAAAATTAAAATAATAATCTGACTTGATTCATAAATACATCTCGTAATTTTATTTATTTATTTATTTAAAGTTATGTAATTTTTACTCTTTTCTTTTTTTAAATGTCCAAACAAGCATATAACAGCCCAAAAAACCCTTAAAAAATCCAAAATTGCAAAGTGACGGCCACTATGTAAGCAGAAGTGTGGTTGCCAATCAGCGCCAAGCATATGGTCTGAGTACAATCTTCTTCATGTTCCAATCCATTCATTCCACGTGTTACATATAACAAAACTCTATCTAGTCCTCGACGCACCAAATCTTTACCTTTTTGCTTGCTGCTGAAAATCCCAAAATGGAAACTCAAATGTTAAATCCTTACCGTTGCCTTTTTGTCTATCCATTTTATTTTTATTTCCTACACTATATGTAATAAGGACTGATCCGGAGTGGAACATACGGGGACATCTAGTTGATCTTGTTCAAAGGGAGGTGAAAGCTTTATTACAATTTGCCCTCGAAGTAGCCCTTTCTGTTGTTCGTGCTAATCCGACTGTTTTGGAAGGGCTGGGTGCTCGCCTGAAAGGTAATCTGCTGTTTCTACCTGTTCCCCGGAAAATTATTCAGTTTTATTTGTCAGATCTTTAGAGCTATTCTGCATTGTTTTAGTTAAATTGGCATAGTACATATGGGTTTCATACATTGTAGATGACATCCAACCCACACACTTAAACAGTTTGAATCTAGTTGTGAAGTCGATGTTCTGTATCTTTAAAAAGGGAAAGAGACAATAAAATTATTATCTTTACTTCATATTGTGGTCTAACGCTTGCGTTTATTCGGAAAAGGAGAAAGTAGAAGGTGAAGAGCTACAAAAGTGGATAAAACTGATTGTTGCACCGAAGGAACTAACAAACTTCATCAGAGGCAAGCAAGAGCCTCTTCAGCCGGTGCAACCAGTCTCCGGATAAGCGGTTTTGCTCATTGCTTGTCAAAATTGCGCCTTACATGGGAGTCAAGCAAAGCTTTTCTTCGCGCCTTGACGACTTAACCTTGTCAAGGAGCATCACCTCGTTACCGGCATCAGCTCCCTTGCACATTTATGTATATTTCAGCAAGGTGAGTTTCGGCTATATTTTTAACATTACCAAGTCTTTTCACTATTTTATTCTCACTACTCTTACCAGAGCAAACGTAGAGAAGGGAGTGGTAGAGCTGAAGATCTATTTCCAAAAGAACCTTCAAGCTTGTCTCGCCGATCTTGACATTATGATGGTAAGTAAGGGTTAGCTTCCGACATCTATGCTGTTGTACATTGACTGTCAAAAAAGTTGTAGCGGGTTGTAAGTCTAACTGTAATTGAGTCATACACATAAACTATTCTATTTAATATAAGATTACCGCGCATAAACATGCTGGGTTCAAAAAAGGTTGTCTGAAGAAGAAAATTGTACAAATTTTGCTATAGACAATACATGCTCTTACTAATAGTTTAGCAAACATGGAACTTAGAAGCATCCTTTTTGCAGCATTAACATGTATCTATGTCTTGTTCATATATTTTATTACATCATAATCATATTTAAAGTATTTTATGCTTCTATAAATTTTGAGTATTTTAATAATTTATATTATATAGATTTTAAGACATTCGTATATTTATTTTATTTTGTGTTATATTTTAGTTATTTATTTTATAATGTGTTAAATGTTATTGCGTATAATATTTTCTCGTCTAATTGAAATGAGACTTGAAATATAATTTACATTCTGATTTTATTTAGGTAATGAATTTCTGCATATGTTTGCCTTTGCCTGTGTACGGTTTCGTCTGTTATTGCCTACAGGATTTTATTTTTTTGGTTGAGAAAATAGAAAGAAATTGATGCCTTTGTAAAGTACAGCCGCATGTAACTTTAATTCGAACATTATTTGTTGAGAAGAATGGAGGGTTGGAAGTAGACTTATTTATGAATTAAGTTATTCGCTTGATAAGTTTAACTCGTTTAGATTAAATTTTAGATATATTTTTTATGTTAAATTAATATTTAATTATTAAAAATATTTTTATTTAAATTTAATTTAAAATATAAAAATTAATATAAAAATATTTTTTATTAATTATAAATAATAAATATAAATAATTTAAATAAATCGATTAATCTAAATTCACACAAAATTTAAAATCTTTCCGACCATAATCTAACTCAGCTTACCACTAATTAATTACAAGTGAGTTGAAACTCGATATCTTAAAAGGAAACCCTAGCTATAAGAATTGCTTTTAGATTAACACCCTTCCTTGCTTTTAGGTTATAGTAGGGTAGGTCACCTTTTTTCTACATTTGGACCACAGCTCGGTTATCAGGTGACCTACCCCCTTAGCTTCTGGGGGTCCAGGAAACAAATGAAGACCTTCTAGAACAAATATTTAACGGGAAAAATAAGGGGGAAAAAGCTAAGTCTAAGCACGTATGGAACGTAAAGGAAAAAAAATCCGATTTTAGTAAAAGAAGAAACAAAACAAATAAAAATTGAAAACCATCGAAAATCGATTTGAATAGTAATATTTGAAATAACGTAAATAAATTAATATTTATATAATATAAATTATTAATACATTAAAATTTATATAATTATATGTATGATATTAGAATTTATCTTCGAAGCTTATGTTATTAGATTTTTTATTTTTTTTTAAATATTCATATTCTACACTTTGTAATTGACATGTATTTAAACGTTAAATATAATTATAAAATATAATCTTCTAAATATATATATATAAATTTTAAAAATTAAATATATTTATATTTATTCTAATAATTATTTTCAAATTTATATAGCATAAGTTGTAGTGTATATAAAAAGGAAGCAGTAATCTGTTCAAATTGACCCATCAAAAATTTCTCTTTACTTTCTTCCAAAATTATGATGCGTCGAGTTATGATTCGAATTTTTTTTTAAATTTTTTACTCTAATCTTAGTTAGAATTAATTTATAGATTTATTTTACTATATATAAAATTTATCAAAAAATAATTTTTATATTAATATTTTAATAATTAAATTTAAATAAAAATATTTTTATTAAATAAATAATTACTTAAATTAAATTATACCGATTATATTTATTAAATATCATATTTAAAATCGATTTAATATGGACCGGACAAATGACTTAATCCCTTAGAACTACATCTATTATCCGACCTTTGAGCTCCAAACTGCAGCTTGGAGCTCGTAAAAGGGCATTTCTTCGAGCCTTTTTGAGCTTAATTCTCCTCTAATTGTACTGAAATTTGCTTTTGAGCTTATTGGACTGGAATTTGGAGAATCCAGGAACCCGACCCACCTCCATTGGCGTACCAAAAAGCAAGGCATGTGTCCCGCGCCAAACAGATTAAGAGGATTTGAAAGAAACAGGAAGAAAAAAAAAAAAACGTCAGCAACACCTTCAAAGGCTTCAAGTTCAGTTTTAATGGCGAAATCCAGACCAGCATTTGAATATTGGGAAAGCCTCGGGACTTGTTCTAAGATCCCAAATACACACAAATTTCTTACATTCCTGTAATCTCGCTCTCTATTCGCTTCACTCACCCTTCATTCCGCAATGCGTTTAAACTGTCAACTTTGCCATAACTTCAAGAACTTTTCGTTTGAATCTCTCTCTCTCTCTCTCAAGGTCTCCTTTGCGTGCCATTAAAAAGAATTTTTATTTTTATATTCATTTTCCACGTCTTTTCCATGATCCTCTGCAACATTGCCTTTTTTTTTTTCTTTTCATTTTCAAGGTATTTGATTGGCTTTCTTTTTAACCGATCGTTACATTTGCTTCTTATATTTCTCTTTCTATTCAGGAGCATTGAATTGAAGCTTGAAGGGCAACGATCAAATTGGTAACTTCTTGTTTCTGGGTTATGTTGATAAGACTTTAATTTTCTTATTTGTTTGTTTGAACAAGGATTAAATTAAAAAAAATGAAAACTTTTCTCCTTTTGCTGACAGGGGGAATTTAGTTGAATTGACTAACTACAAATGTTTTGGCTTAATTTGCCTTGGTTTCATGTTTCTTTTTCCTATTTGAAGCTTTGGAAGGCCAAAATTGTAGTGGCAAAAGCTAGGCCAAATTTCTTGTTTCTCATATCTCAAAGTTGTTCATCTGAATATTGATATTGATAGCAATATCGTTTGCTTCAAAGCTTCTTCTTATGGCATTAGAGCTTTACTGAAGTTGCACCAATTTACTAATTTTGGGGGATTAACTTAATTTCTACTCTAGTATGTATTGCTTTGCTCATGCTTTAGAATTCTTTCACTTCATTGGCAAATTATGATTTGATGCTTTGCCAGTGGCAACTTGGAACTGAAAAGTTTGGCTATTTTTTTCCCCCAAATCTTGTATTTCATTTCATTTCATTTTCTTTTTCTCATATGCAGTTCAGTGATATGTCAAAGTTAGATCAAGCTGTTCTCCATGATTCTGAGGAATCGGAATTAAGCTCTTGGAATGCGAAAGTGGCATCAGATGAAAAAGTTAATAGAGTATACGAGGTCTTGGGTAGTATCCATAAGCAAGGACAGAGATCAATTAGCAGTATCATGGCAAATGCTGAGCCTGGAACATTGACTAATAGGTAGGATTTTGTTTCCATTTGCTTATTTTACTTGACATGGCCTAGTTTGAAAGAAAAAGAAAATTGGCTTTGTTCAAATATATCGCGTTTGCACAACAATGACCACAGTCAATGCAATTGTTGTCTTGTTTTTTAAATATTTTAAACTTTAGTAAAGTTTGTCTGACAATAAATTCTGTTCTGGAGATTGGTTTGTTGGGGTTTTCCATCTTTCTCTTAATGTATGTACAGTAATAAACTTCTAATTAATCAGTTTGCTTTCATGATGTACACACTAATACCGATCATACAGAATTATGTGATCAGAGTTACCGTTTTAATGGTAACATTTGTTTGGTCAACTTGATGTATATAAAACTGGTTCTTAAATATAATGTGTAAATTCCAATTTACTTGCTTTACTCTGGCTTTTTAAAGGGAATATAACATCAATCGATAACAGTTTTAGTCTTTCGTTTGACAGGAATGGAAAAAGTCCACATGTATTTGGAAGAAGATCCGGACCTCTTCTGTCTGGAACAGCCTACTGCATTTCTTCATGCAGCATGATATTGCTGAACAAAATTGTTCTCTCAAGTTATAATTTCAGCGCAGGAATATCATTGATGTTTTATCAAGTACGAGACTGTATCTGGATAACAATCTAATAGCATTAGAAGTATGCAAAAAATGTCTCATCATGAGTGTCATATCTCATTAGCAATTTTCTCTCTGTTGTATTCTGTCGTTAATCTCTAACTGAAAAGCATGCATAATTCTTTAGGCATCTTTGATCATTTCGCTGGCTGCATTACTCGTTTCTATGATTGTCTTTTGATGTCTTGTTTTGTGAGAACAGTTGGAACTTTACCATGGTGGAAATTCATTCTTTTTCCTGTATTGCACTGCAGAATCTGATATGTTGTCTAGTCGTTGCCATATTGGTTCTTTGTAGAGCAGTTTCAGTGGAAAAGCTCAATCGGAAGCTGATCAAGGTTTGGATCCCAGTGAATATAATCTTTGTCGGCATGCTTGTATCGGGTATGTATAGGTATGTTACAGACTGCACCTTTAGCATATTCCTCATATTTAGTTAGATGAAAAGTGAAGAGAACCGGACTCCTGACTATACATTTTACGCGTTTTTATTTCAGTTTGAAATACATTAATATAGCAATGGTGACCATTCTGAAGAACATGACAAATATTTTAACAGCAATCGGAGAATATTATATTTTTCGAAAACATCAAAATCAGAAAGTGTGGACAGCAATGTTTATGATGGTAAAGCTATTTCTTGTGGTTATCAGATTCACCAGGGAAAACACCAATTTCTTTGCTTCTGCGTGAACTGTATGCTAGTTTCTTACTGTCCCCAGACTTTGCGGCAGGAACCAACTTGAGTACTAATTATGTTCCTCAAATCTTAAAAATCAGTAATGGAAAAGTATCCAATAAGAAGTTAAAAGTTTGTTTTTCTTAGCAGTAGACACGCTTCTGATACTTTAGTGCACAAATCGAGTCAACACGCTTCCATATATATATAATCAATTCCCTCAAAAACAAAAAACCACCCTCTTATAGTTATGGATGTAATTTTTGCTTTCTTCAGAAATTTTAACCCCGATTGTTACTTAGATTGTGTTCTTTGTGCTGCAGATTATCTCAGCTGTCAGTGGCGGTATCACGGATCTATTATTTGATGCCAAAGGATATACTTGGCAGATTTTGAATTGCATCTTAACTGCTGGCTACTCGGTAAGCCTTGAAGACTCACTATTCGTTCTAATCAAGATGTTGATTTTTGAGATCTGTACTTTCTAGCTTTGAATACGGGAGGAATGGTTATATATATATATATATATATGTATGATTACCAACTATCAAGCATATTTGTAATTTGTGACAGCTTACTTTACGGCATGTCATGGACAAAGCTAAGCAGACAACAAACTCGGGATCGCTTAACCAAGTTTCCATGGTTTTGCTGAATAGTTTATTGTCCCTACCCTTCGCCGTCTTCTTGATTTTCATTTCCCATGAATGGGAATATGTAATAAACGTGTAAGTGAACACCTTAAAAGGTTTTAATTTTGTTACAGTGATACAAGTTTTTCATCCTGGAAGTAGCATCTTCTTTATTCTGACATTTTATAGTTTTGATTTGCAGCGATGTGATTAAAGTACCGATGTTTTGGGTTGTTGCAACAGCGAGTGGATTGCTTGGACTTGCCATTAGCTTCACCTCCATCTGGTTTTTGCATCAAACTGGACCAACTACTTACAGGTATTTGTTTTATTAAACTCCAAAGTGTCAAACAAGCTATGTTACTTGGACTCGGGTGTTAGTATCAGACAAGAGTATATGTCAACAAGGGTATATACAATTTTTTAAAAGTTTTCCCATGTATTTGGAGGGTTCTTGAAAGGTCATATCCTCATACCTATGTCATGGTTTGAAAATGTGCCGGACACGGGTATTTAAAGAAAAACAAGAGTTGGAACAACATGGCAAACAACTCCTTAAAAGATACATGCATCTTAGGTTTTATGTCAAAGAGACTGGCTGGAACAAGGGGCCAAAATGAAGATTAAGATGAATGTTTCTTCTGATGTTCTTTATGCTTATGTAATTTGAGATCGATCCACTTTTATTCGAACATTTTTCGACTTTGTTAATAAGAAAATAACAGGTATCTGTGTTAATCCGAAGCAACAGTTTCATCTAGTTCACTTCAGCAAGATGAAGTGCATAGTTGTTTAAATCCATAAATAAAGCTTGAGACAAAGTACATGTCATAATTAGTCCTCAGTTCCTCCATTTGCATGCTGCTGCTCACATCTTCAATTATCTGCAGGTTTTTATTTGTGCCTGAATGCGTGACGATCATATTTACCGATAGCATCATACCCTGTGTTTTTTATAGTCTTGTAGGTTCCTTGAACAAGATTCCGATCTCTATTGCCGGTATCATGTTGTTCAAAGCTCCACTCAGCCTACCGAACATGTTCAGCATACTCTTCGGTAACGAAATTAACTGACTCTGCAATACACCAGTGAAATGCTTAACAAACAATACAGATTTTTCATCATTAAGTCCCAGTTTCTGTATGCTGTTTCTTCCAGGTTTATTCGCCGGAATATTCTTTGCCAGAGCCAAAATGTCATGATCCCAAGAAGCCGACCATGTATATGAATGAGAGATCAAGGAAATCTATACACGTTTTAATGAACAAGTAGCATTTGTCAGTCAAACTGGGAAAAACCCAGAAACTTTCCAGGGCACATAGAAAAACATTTCAAACTCTTGAAAATATATATATATATATATATATATATTTTGCAATCTAAAGAAGTAAACAGGTATATATACACTAGATTTTAACATAAATTTTTTAATTTATTTTGTTAAAAAATATTAAAATTTAGAAATATTAGTAATTTTTTAAATGAAAAAATGAGAATTTTATTCAAATAAAAAGATGGATAGCTTTTAAAAATAAATAAATAAAATATGTAATTTTTATTAGATATAAGCAGTTTTTTTAGTAGTGGGTAGTTTTTAAAAAATAAATATGATATAAAAATAAATTAAAATATCAAAATATCTTTAATTTAATTTTATTATTTTAATTTATTTTGATTTTATAGTAAAATGAGTGACTTAATAGGTGCTATTTGTGATATTAAACTGAATCATTTATTTTATAATAGTATAGATATATATAATACCAATTGATATTTATATATAATATATTATATACCATTAATCATAAAATAATGATAAAAAATCGGATTAAACCCCCGATGGTTCAACTTTAGTTTTAAAAAATGAGAGAGACAAGAAAAAGGAATTAACAGGGAATCGAAAACTGAAATAACTAGAAAAAAAAAAAGAAAAAAATTGGGTCTGTCTCGGTCGAGAGAATATATATATATATGATTATGTATACATTGAGAGAGAGAGGGGAATTGCAGGTCATTCACCTGCTGTGGAATAAAATTTTTATAGAATTTAGGAAACTTGGGTTGGCAATTGTTATTTTAGACGCAAGTAAAACAACAAATTAGGTTTAATTGTTTTATCTAAATAAACCTTTCTATGGAAAGATTTAACTTAATGTTAAAAGGGTTAATTTTCATATAAATTACAGATTAAAAAAAATTTATAACGTTTTATTGAATGCAATAAAAATATTGCACCCACTTAAATAAATTCATAAATTTCATGAAAATTTTTTATTATTTTAACCCAAAATATTCTTCTCTTCTATTACCTAATCCAACCATCAAAACTCAAAATCGTCGGCCATTTTATTAAAAAAATTAAAATTAGGTGAAATCTTATCGATTACTTGTAATTAAATTTGTTCGTAAATAAATTTTATTAATTACTTGTAATTAGATCTGTTCGTAAATTAATTTAAATATTAATTCTGTGATTTGAATTTATTTAAATTATTATTTATTAATTAAAATAATAATTTTTATTTAAATATAAATATAAAAAATAATTTTAAAATATTTTAAATAATAACATAAATTATTAAATTTTAATTTTAATTTTTTTTTTCTGCCGCCACCTCGTTCAACTTATTAACAGATGTACTCACGAGAGAAAACTCTCTTCTAAATTAGTCACACATGAAGGAGATGATTTTTGAATGTCTGGTTTCGTGTTTTCTTAATTTATTCGCCAAACACCATTACATAAACGACATCGTTTTATGCCCAAAAAAAGGAAAAAAAAAGCCAAAGGCATCTCCGACCGACTCAAAATTCTAGTGATGTCAAAAACTGCCAAAACAATTTTCCTTTGCCCCAAACGCCAATTCTCTGATTTCTCGTCCTCTCTCTCTCTCTCTCTCTCTTTCTCTTGATGCTTTGAGACAAAAAAAAAATGGAGAATCTATGGCGAGCAGCAACGGGTCAGGACCCGAATCCGGATGATTACAAAGGGATCGAGTTCTGGAACAACCCCGAGCGAGCCGGTTGGCTAACCAAACAAGGCGATTACATCAAAACCTGGCGCCGCCGCTGGTTCATCTTGAAGCAAGGCAAGCTGTTATGGTTCAAGGACCCGGGTTCCGTCAACCGCGGCTCCACTCCACGTGGCGTGGTGTCGGTGGGCGGTTGTCTCACCGTCAAGGGAGCGGAGGATATCGTGAACAAGGCCTTCGCTTTCGAGCTCTCCACTCGTGATTCCACCATGTATTTCGTCGCCGATACGGAGAAAGAGAAAGAGGATTGGATCAATTCGATCGGCCGTTCCATCGTCCAACATTCAAGGTCCGTTACTGATTCCGAGGTCGTCGATTACGATAGCAAGAGCCGGTAAATTTTCTGAATTTTCCTTTTTATTTCTAATTTTCCGTTTTTATATGTACTATAAATTTAGCTTTTAGCAATAAACCT
>JBBYHL010441505.1:0-12426 GCA_038381835.1 Adansonia madagascariensis
TAAACAAGAATTAGAGTCTTCTTGCAAATTCAGCCCTATTTGATTAGATATGATGCCATTGGTCCTCATTGTCTCTTAAGATTCCATGCCATCTATAGTTCTACCCATGTAGGATTGAAGTGCTTCTTTGAACTTCTTGACTCTTGATCTTGTTATTGGTCCATTCGGCATTGCTAACTCACCTTTGGTTCCATTCCTCTTGCAATGTGCCATGGTTGTGCTCACATAAAAAATGCATGAAGGCCATTTGCCATAGTCAAATGTATCAAAGATGTGTGATCCGAGCCCATAACAAAAAGATGCACCCATGACAATTTCACCCAGGTGAATTGGTATTGAAGAAGATCCTTCTAATTCATAAGGATGCACGGGGCAAGTAGACCCTTAATTGGGAAGGACTGTATGTCGTGAAGTAAGCCTTCTCCTAAGGGGCCCTAATCTTGTTAGAAATGGATGACAATGTCTTGTCCAACCCGATCAACTCAGATTCCATCAAGAAATATTACACGTAAAGGGAAAACCTGAAAAGGCATCCTTAAAAAAAAAGAGAAAAAAAAAGTAAAACAAGAAAACAAAAATAAAACAAAAATAAAACAAAAAACAAAAAAGGAAAAAAAACAAAAAAAGGGAAAAAACAAAAAGGGGTCTAGATGAAAATCTGAAAAGGGCATCTAGGCAACTAACACAACTATAGTTGAAAACCCACAAGGGTGACTTGAAAAGATAAATTTTGATGGGGCATGAACTGAGAGTACCCATAAGATAATGTAGAGTAACCTTAGGGATCTTTCAAAGATCAGCTCATGCTAGGCACATTCATTATTCGAGATAGATTTTGGAAAGCACCTAAAAAACATCCATGTCATGATTGTCAGAGGCATCTTTCACCCAAAAGATCATCTTTCTCGTTACCTAATTAATTACTTGTCAAATAGTATATTGAGTTATGTTTCTCGCTACCTAATTAATTACTTTTAACCACTGTATAATTCATATTGTAGTTGTAATTTAACTGATAATGTTTGATAATTAACTAAAATACACATTAGGACATCTTGATATTACATCGAAAGGAAAAGAAAAGCATAGGGAACTCTGCTTATGCCCTAATCATCAAGCTCATGCACTTTTCGTGTCCAAACACTTGCTTGGCATGACCATACACCAAACCCTTTCTTGCTTTCATAAGCCATATCTCAAGAAAAACCATTTTAGGCTAACCAAAAATTAACCCATACATTTTATCAGAATCCTATCTAAACCAAATACATCAACCTAATCAGGCAAATAGTTTCCAAATATTAACAATGCCTTCCAATTGTCAGGAAAATGATTGAGCCTCCCAAATCAGAAAACATAACAATCTAAATTCTTAGGAATAGACTTTGGGTCATATCCCTAGTGGAGCTAGGACAACCTATAATCCTTAGCGAGATAAGGAAAATTCCAGTCCATAGTTGTAACAAAGATGAATCACCATCCCTATGAGAGTCTGAATGACCTATAAGAAAAACTATGGCTATCTCCCGTATTAGACTTCATATCATGCAATCATGATAGCATTTCATATCATGCACTTATATTACCATCATACATCATTTTTACAATATCACTTCAAGCCAAGTTTAATGAACCTCTAAGGAATTCCTGGTAAGAACTCTAAGCTTCACAAACTAAGTGTTAGTAAGGGAAGGCCCTTTTCTTCTCATCACCTAATGTCAAAACCCTTTTTATCAAGCAACTACTATCAAAGTGCTAGTATCAAGAAATTGTTGTCTAGAAACTATCATCAAAAACTTTTTGTCGAGAACATTCATCAGAAGCTTTGTAAAAAATTTTGTCAAGGACTAGTGCTAAAACCTTTTTTAACAGGAAATTTTATCATGACCATCTGTTAAGAAAAGCTTGTATTAGAAGTTTTATTGAAAACTTTGTCGCCACTCTCTCCATAGCCCATAAGTCAGTGGCACCCCTTCAAAGCCCACAAGTCAGTGGCATCTTTCTAAAAGCCCATAAGTTAGTGGCACCTTTCCAAAAGCCCATAAGTCAGTGGCACCTCTTTAAAGCCCACATGTTAATGGTACCCTTTTCAATGCCCATACAAGCTGGTGGCACCTAGTCTGAGTCAAAGCCCACATAAGCTAGTGGCACCCAAGTCTAAGGCAAAGCCTGCACAAGCTAGCGGCACTCGAGTCAAAGCCCATACGAGCTGGTGGCACCTACGTCTAAGTCAAACCCACACGAGCTGGTGGCACCCAAGTCCAAGCCCATAAGTCAGTGGCACCCAAGTCTAAGTCAAAGCCCACATGAGCTAGTGGCACCCAAGTTTAAGTCAAAGCCTACATGAGCTGGTGGCACCTAAGTCTAAGTTAAAGCCCACATAGCTGGCGGCACCTAAGTTAAAGCCCATAAGTCAGTGGCACCCATGTCTAAGTCAAAGCTCGCACGAGCTGATGACACTTAAATCAAAGCCCACATGAGCTGGTGGCACCCAAGTTTAAGTTAAAGCCCGTATAAGTTGGCGGTGCTCAAATCAAAGCCCACATGAGCTGGTGGCACCCAAGTTTAAGTCAAAGTCCACACAAGTTGGTGACACCCACATAAAAAATCCACGTTAGTCTGCACTTGCCTGAGAGGGTCAAACCTTAGAAAACCTGGGACCCTAATATTCTGTGGAGTGTCATTCCACCCCGAACAAAATAGTGTCTATTCATCTTTGCCTTGTTCCTAATTATTAGCAACAGTCAAAGAGAGGCAGCTGTAGACACCTTATTTTGTCTGGGCTACTTTTTTTAAGTAACCTGGAGCACGAATGTGAGAGGGGGCGATGATCACCGAGTGACATTATCGTTTGGCAAAAAAGTATTTTAAGGAGGTCAAGAAGGCTTAGGGATCATATCAAAGGTAAATGAAAGATGTGGCATCAAATGACATAGTTCAAGGCGTCCAGGGATAAAATATATGAGAAAATTCATAATTTTACTTGAATGTATCGATACATGGTTCTCATGGATCGATACAATGCTCCAACAATCCAAAATTTTGAAATGTCCCCATTTGTATGGATACAACATGTAGATGTATTGATACATGAGCCTCTATATTGATACAAGACCTCATGTATCGATACTAGGCCATGCCAAGACCAAAACATGCATTATGTAAAGAAATGTATCGATACATATCAACATGTAGCGATACATTGGTTCATAGTATCGATATAATGGCTCATAGTATTGATCCAATGATCATTGTACCAATACAATGTTTATTGTATCAATACCATCAAGGTTTTCAGACCAAATGTATCATACATTCTGCAATGTATCGATACATGTAGGCCATTTTTACAATCTGGGCATTTTTTACTCTCCACCATTGATCCAAAACTCAATTTTAACTCATTTTTTTACACCAGGAAAGATTAAAACACATATCAGATTACAAATTTAGGCTTTTGAATTAATTGAAACATTTTTTCGAAGTCTAAATTAGATCAAAGGGGTCAATGTCATATACTCACCCAACTCCCTAGTTGGTTGACTAAGATCACCATCAGCCACCCTATTTGCTAGAAAATCATTTCAGTATTTAAACCAGCTACCCTATATCCATCACATTGGCAGCAAGTTGCTTCCTACAGCCACTCTATAGCCATCATGCTAACATCACTTTGTCCCTCTTGAGAAATGACCGAAAACACCTCCAAATTGGCTCTAAAATGTTGGTATAAATGGACCACTTTTATCTCAGCTGAAAAAGGTTAGGTTCAGCTCATTTTCAACTTCCAAAACACATTTCTACATTAAAAAAACCAAAATCTCGTAGCTCTTCACTCATCACCCAAAAATAGCCCTTAAATATTCATTCTCGACTATTACACATTCTAAAAAAATAACTATCATATATACCAGAACCAAAACCTCATTATTTCACTCTTTTTCTTGCTTATTAACAACAAGAAAAAGAAAAAAATTCGAGCCATCTCTACTGCTCCAATAATTTGCCCAAAAAGTGAAGTTTTGTTGGTATAACTTCGCATCTTATCACTTTTATCTTTTGTTTTTAAGCACCTTCATCATTTTAGTGAGCTCTCCATGTTTCCACCACCCTTTTGGGATTATCATGCATTATTGTGGCTTTTGGTTATGGTAGTTTAAGAATTGGATGCCTTAATGCCCTTTTGATGTGCAAAATGCCTTATTTCATGCCCATTAGTTTGGTCTCTCTTACTCATGCATTTTATGCCATATCCATGCATCTTGTTATCCTTAATCCATGTATGAATCATTAGCCTAACACATTTCAAGCATATTTACACATTAGCTTGCATGAATCATTGTCATTTTTAGCATCCATAACATTTCTTTATCACAATTCATAACACTTTCTTTATCTAAACCATTGGTAAAGTTAGGATCCCCCTTCATGTTATGTGCCATCCTCTTGTATATTTGTTGTCTTTTCCTTGTCAAAATGCATGTTTGATGGCTATCAAAAATTGATTTTCAAAAACTCCCTAAGCCAAGCATGTAAACCTCAACCAAATAAGGATTAGCATGGACTTAGCATTTTCCTTAAAGATTGCAAAATATCATCAGAAAAATTAAGTTTTCTAGGTCTGGAATCTTGGTTAAACAAGCTTAAATCTTCTGATTTTGAAACGAAAATGGTCTTACAATTACTCCCTAAAATGTTTGTGCCTTTTTTTTAGTTAAAACCTTGAGTGGTATGATCAATGAGCTACTTCATCATCCCAAACTACTCTGAGGCTGTGCAAATGAGTTCGTGATGCTTATGCCACTCTTTCCCTTCAGTCATAGATGTTCAAACATCAATAACTCGAGTTTGGACCCATAGACATAAAAAAAATGAGAGATATCCCCTGCTTTGCTTTATCCCCTGCTGGTAGTACAACTGTTGCAAATTGAAAAATCACTTTAAAATCCTAAATGATTTTTCATGAATTTTGTGATATTTTCGCTCAAAGCATGTCGAATTATCTTTAAGATAATGTCTTATTCACCCTCGGATCATTCCGGATGAGAGAGTTATGATTTGTTAAATCTAAACTATCTAGAAACTCTGGAATCCAAACATGTATTCTGTTTGGGCCATTCAATCCCACTAAATGATTTTTCCAAATTTTTCAAACATTTTTCCTAAAAGATTCGTGAAATTCCCTTTCTATAAAGGTATTGTTTTTAATTTTTTAATACCAAATGAGTCCAAAATGATTTCTCAAATTTTGACACACCTTGTCCCGTGTATGCTCTACTAGCAGCAAAATTAATCCAAACTTGAAAATTTATTCCCTGAAAAGTGACTTTTTGGGATATTGGGAATATTTTTAGGTTGACCCTCATCGAGTTAACTTTCTAGCGGTATCTTGTCCACCCTTTAAATCCTTCAAACCAATTTAGAATAAATTCGGGAAGCAAGATAGCGCGATGTTGTCCCCTGTTTTCCATTATGGTCAAAATTGAGTTATTTTCTCGAATTTTATCTCGAGACATTCAAATGTCTCTGTATCACCCTGACCAAACTCAAACATGCTTTGACCTCCCATAGGCTCATATCAAGGCACAAACACATTTTACATCTTTACCATCCTTATTCATAATAATTTCTTTTACCAAAAGTTGTTAAAATGCTTACTCGTTTTCTAAATCATAAAGTTTTGTCAGCTTAAGTTTCTAACTCGACTTCTCCAAAGAGTGTTAGACATATCACTTTTAGGAATACTCTAACCTCGACCTTTCGAGGGGATACTCCAACCCCACTTTTTAAAATTGTTAAGATTAAAAAAAAACCTTCCTTTGTGAAAATGATTTGTCATCCACGGGGATACTCCAACCTCACTTTTTAAAATTATCAAGATTGAAAAATCTTTCTTTGTCCAAATGATTTGTCATCCACAAGGATACTCTAACCCTACTTTTCAAAACTGCCAAGATTTAAAAACCCTCATTTGTCATAATTATTTGTCATCTATGGGGATTCTTTAACCCTAGCTTTCTGAAAGGATACTCCAAACCTATCTTTCAACTATAATTAATTTTTTTCTCCTTTTCAGACTTTTATGAATATGTCGAACAAATCTTGTTTAATCAAGAAATCCAAATGCATCTAAAAAATTATTGATTCGGTCATTCCCAGATAATCGATGCCAATAGTGAGATAAATTCCAATAGTCCACCCATTTTTTTTATCATTGCATTGAATGATCCATGTTATGTTGCTTTATTTATTGCCTTACTAACATGATTTCTTTGTGATGATTATTTGCATTCATGTTTTCAAAACATTTCAAATAAAATTAATGGTAATGTTCTGCGTGGGTATCTCTCTATGCCCAAAGTGGAACATTCCATTTTCAAAGTAAAATCTATAGGTCATTTTATTGAAAATCTCTATATTCCCTATCTTTTCTGGGCGTATATGAGATCAAATCTTTTTCATCAAAACCTGGATTTGTATTTCTATAAGATTAATGCATTAAAAGAGGTTATATCAAAATAATGATGAGTTAAGATTGAAAGAATCGAAACCAAGATAAGACATAGCTACTAAGGTGCCAATTTCGAGCATCACGAAGAGGTTCATAACTCATCACGTGTACCCAACTCTCGAACTTAAATGGCAAATTTTGCATTATGTAGACCACGGGATTGATGTTTTGAGTTTCATAACTCAAAAAATAGGTTTCAGTAGGCATTCGAACATGCCTAGCCTAAAATGATCGATGGTGACTCCAAGCATTGACCATTTCATGATGGTCATCCGAGACCAATAAGATGAGCGACTCGTCTTATGGTCCTCCCTCAGTGTGTCATAAGTTGAGAATCTATACTTTCTCATTCTCATCACGTCACAAAGGAAAAGTCTCGATTAAGAAGACATTCCAAGTTAGGAAAATATTTTAAGTCGTACGTACCCAGAGATCTGTGAGGATCCACCTTGAGGTACATTGCGATAGGCACTACAATCATGTTCTCCATATTTGGATACACGAAATTGAATCTTTGGTTTAGCAAGAAAAACTTTTCTTTCCACCATTTCCCTTATGATAAAAGTTCATCTGTGAAATGAGACAAACTTGGATACTCATAATAATCTTCATTCTTTTTGTTTTTGGCAGTACAATTAGGTTCACCTCATTGGGATACACGATATTGATGCTTTGGTTTGGCAAGAAAAGCTCCACCAAATTCTTTATAATTAAAGTTCATCCGTGAAATAGGATAAACTTGGATACTTGTAATAATCTCCATTCTTTTTATTATGGCACACTACAATCATGTTCTCCTCATTGGGATGCACGATATTGATTTTTTGGTTTGTAAGAAAAGCTTTTCTTTCCACCATTTTCCTTATAATCAAAGTTCATCCCTAAAATAAGACAAACTTGGATACCTGTAATAATCTCTATTCTTTTTATTTTTGGCACTAGAATCATGTTCAACGCATTGGGATACACGATATTGATGCTTTGGTTTGGCAAGAAAAGCTTTTATTTCCCCCATGTTCCTTACAACTAAAGTTTATCCATAAAAAAGATGGACTTGGATACTCGTAATTATCTCCATTCTTTTTTTTGTTGCATGCTATAATCATGTTCTTCGTATTGGGATACATGATATTGATTCCTTGGTTTGGCAAGCAAAGCTTCTCTTTCCACCAAATTCCTTACAATAAAAGCTCATCCCTGAAATAAGATAAACTTGAATACTCGCAATATTCTCCATTCTTCTAGTTATTGCACACTACAATCATGTTCTCCTCATTGGGATACACGATACTAAATCTTTGGTTAGGGAAGGAAAGCTTTTCTTTCCATCGTTTTCCTTATAGTCCACATTCATCCGTGAAATGAGACAAGATTAGATTATCATAATAATCTCCACTTTTTTTTATTGGGCACTACAATCATGTGCTCTATATTGGGATACAAGAAATCAAAGTTCGGTTTGGCAAGAAAAGCTTTTCTTTCCACCATTTCCCTTATGATCAAAGTTCATTCATGAAATGAGTCAAACTTGGATCTTGTAATAATCTTCACTGTTTTTGTTTTTTGCACTACAATGATGTTCACCTCATTGGATGCTCGAATAATCTCCATTCTTTTTATTATTGCACATTATAATCATGTCCTCCTCATTGGGATACATGATATTGATTATTTAGTTTGGCAAGAAAAGCTTTTCCTTCCACCATATTTTGTATAATTAAAGTTCATCCTTGAAAAAAGATAAACTTGGATACTCGTAATTATCTCCATTCTTTTTGTTATTGCACATTATAATCATCTTCTCTGCATTGGGATAAATGATATTGATTCTTTGGTTTGGAAAAAAAAGGTTTTCTTTTCACCAAATTCCTTATAATTAAAGTTCATCACTAAAATATGATAAACTTGGATACTCACGATAATTTCCATTATTCTAGTTATTACACACTACAATCATGTTGTTCTATTAGGATATACAATATTAAATCTTTGGTTTGGCAAGGAAAGCTTTCTTTTCCACCATTTTCCTTATAATCCACATTCATTTGTGAAATGAGACAAAATTGGATTATTGTAATAATCTCCACCCTTGATTAGGCACTATAATCAAGTTTTACAATTGGGGTATAGGAAATTGAATCTTTGGTTTGGCAAGAAAAGCTTTTATTTCCACCATTTCCCTTATGATCAAAGTTCATCTGTGAAATGAGTCAAACATGGATAGTTGTAATAATCTCCATTCTTTTTGTTTTGGGCACTACAATCAAGTTCACCTTATTGGGATACACGATATTAATTCTTTGGCTTGGCAAGAAAAGCTTTTCTTTCCACCATTTTCCTTATAATCAAAGGTTATCCGTGAATGAGACAAACTTGGATACTTGTAATAATCTACATTCTTTTTACTTTTGGCACTACAATCATGTTCACCTCATTGGGATGCACGATATTGATGCTTTGGTTTGGCAGGAAAAGCTTTTTTTTCCATCATATTCCATATAATTAAAGTTCAACTGTGAAATAAGATAAACTTGGATACTCGTAATAATCTCCATTCTTTTTGTTATTGCACACTATAATCATGTTCTCCTTAGTGGGATACACGATATTGATTCTTTGGTTTGCAAATAAAGTTTTTCTTTTAACCATTTTCCCTATAATCAAAGTTCATCCGTGAAATGAGACAAACTTGGATACTTGTCATAATCTCCATTCTTTTTGCTTTTGGCACTACAATCATGTTCACTCATTCAGATACATGATATTGATGCTTTGGATTGGCAAGAAAAGGTTTTCTTTCCACCATATTCCTTATAAATAAAGCTTATTCATGAAATAAGATAAACTTGCATCCTCGTATTTGCCTCTATTTTTTTCATTACTGGACATTATAATCATGTTCTCCTCATTAGGATACATGATGTTGATTCTTTTGTTTGGAAAAAAAAGCTTTTCTTTCCACCAAATTCTTTACAATTAAAGTTCATCTGTCAAAAAAGATAAACTTGGATACTCATAACAATCTGTATTTTTTTTTGTTATTGCACACTATAATCATGTTCTCTACATTGGGATGCATGATATTGATTCCTTGGTTTGGCAGTAAAAGCTTTTCTTTCCACCATATTCCAAAAAATTAAAGTTCATCTGTGAAATAAGATAAACTTAGATACTCGCAATAATCTCATTCTTCTTGTTAGCACATTACAATCATGTTCTCTCATTCGAATACACGATATTAAATCTTTGGCTTGGCAAGAAAAGCTTTTCTTTCCATCGTTTTCCTTATAATCCACGTTAATTCATGAAATGTGACAAACTTGGATATTTGTAATAATCTCCATTCTTTTTGTTTTTGGCACAACAATCACATTCACCTCATTGGGATAGACGATATTGATGCTTTGGTTTGGCAAGAAAACCTTTTCTTTCCACCATATTCCCTATAATTAATGTTCATCTGTGAATAAGATAAACTTGGATACTCATAATAATCTCCATTCTCTTTGTTATTGCACACTATAATCATGTTCTCCTTATTGGGATACACGATATTGATTCTTTGGTTTGCAAATAAAATTTTTCTTTTCACCATTTTCCCTATAATCAAGTTCATTCGTGAAATGAGACAAACTTGGATACTTGTCATAGTCTCCATTTTTTTGTTTTTGGCACTACAACCATATTCACCTTATTAGGATACACGATTTTGATCTTTGGTTTGGCAAGAAAAGCTTTTTTTTTCCATCATATTCCTTATTATTAAGGTTCATCTGTAAAATAAGATAAATTTAGATGCTCGTAATAATCTCCATTTTTTCTGTTATTGCGCATGATAATCATGTTCTTCTCATTGGGATACACGATATTGATTTTGATTTGCAAGAAAAGCTTTTATTTCCACCATTTTCCTTATAATTAATGTTCATCCATGAAATGATACAGACTTGGATACTTGGAATAATCTCCATCCTTTTTGTTTTTGGCACAACAATCATGTTCACTACATTGGGATACACGATATTGATGCTTTGGTTTGGCAAGAAAAGCTTTTCTTTCCCCCATATTCCTTACAATTAAAATTCATCTGTTAAATAAGATAAACTTGGATGCTCGAATAATCTCCATTATTTTTGCTATTGCACATTATAATCATGTCCTCCTCATTGGGATACATGATATTGATTATTTGCTTTGGCAAGGAAAGCTTTTCCTTCCACCATATTTTGTACAATTAAAGTTCATCCGTGAAAAAAGATAAACTTGGATACTCATAATTATCTCTGTTCTTTTTGTTATTGCACACTATAATCATGTTCTCCATATTGGGATATATGATATTGATTCTTTGGTTTGGCAAGAAAAACTTTTCTTTCCACCAAATTCCTTATAATTAAAGTTCATCCCTGAAATAAGATAAACTTGGATACTCGTAATAATCTCCATTCTTCTAGTTATTGCACACAACAATCATGTTGTTCTCATTGGGATACACGATATTAAATCTTCGGTTTGGCAAGGAAAGCTTTCCTTTCTGCCATTTTCTTTACAATCCACATTTATCCGTGAAATAAGACAAAACTGGATTATCATAATAATCTCCACCCTTTTTTTGATTAGTCACTACAATCAAGTTCTACAATTGGGGTGCAAGAAATTGAATCTTTGGTTTGGCAAGAAAAGCTTTTATTTCCACCATCTCCCTTATGATCAAAGTTCATATGTGAAATGAGTCAAACATGGATACTTATAATAATCTCCATTCTTTTTGTTTTGGGCACTACAATCATGTTCACCTTATTGGGATACACGATATTGATTCTTTGGCTTGGCAAGAAAACCTTTTCTTTCCATTATTTTCCTTATAATCAAAGGTTATCTGTGAAATGAGACAAACTTGGATACTTGTAATAATCTACATTCTTTTTATTTTTGGTACTACAATCATGTTCACCTCATTGGGATGCACGATATTGATGCTTTGGTTTGGCAGGAAAAGCTTTTCTTTCCACCATATTCGTTATAATTAAAGTTCATCTATGAAATAAGATAAACTTGGATACTCGTAACAATCTCCATTCTTCTTGTTATTGCACACTACAATCATGTTCTCCTCATTAGGATACATGATATTAATTCTTTGGTTAGCAAGAAAAGCTTTTCTTTCCACCATCACTACTTGATTCATGTATTTCCATGGGATAGCCTTATTGCTCTTATACAGGAATGGTTTATGTACTTTTACCACTAACTTTGGTGTAGGTGTCAAAAAACTGACCTAAGAACTTTGCTTGCCATAGAGAATAAAGGGTTGATTTCTTTCATAAAGTGGCTTCATGGTTTCATCTCCTATCATGTTGATAGACTCAGCAGTAGGTGTGATCTCATGATAGAATTCTATCTAGCCTTCATTCATCATTCTTTGAACCATGGACCTAAACTCTTTTCATGTTTGTAAGGTATAACCTATAACCATGTGGAAGTCATAGAAATTCTTGGGATTGTTTTCCAATTTTTCTATTGCATTGAGCAACTTGACCTGAATCAATGCTTGCCAGACCAAGATCATTGGCATTTTACATCCTTTATGATTGCCCTTACTTCATGTTTGTTCTTAATGTTGATCATGTTTGTAGCTGGCTCAGTGTGGTTTGGTAAAGGATTGGTGGTAACATTGATCCCTAGTTCATCCCAAACTGTAAAACTTTTGAGTTAATTAGATTTTGCACATTTCATTTAAAAGATATGCAGTTTTCAATGTCATGCCCTGTTGCCCCAGTATGGTATTCACAATGGCCGTTAGGGTTATACCATAGGGGGTATGGTGGCTTTTTTTTAGGGACATAGATTGGGGCCACTAAATAATTTTGGAGCAAGGTCTGGTAGAGCTCCTTATAGGTCATAGGGATAGGATC